>ML302384.1:0-38533 GCA_005239505.1 Nicotiana paniculata | reverse complement strand
CTAAAAATCCAATTTCCATTTTCTAGGTTTCTTTAAGATTCTCCAAATTTCCAATCAATTTCCATGCCTAATCCATGCATATAATCTTGTATTAAACTTAAAAACGGAGGGAATTTGCTTACCTTGACAATGCATGAAGGAATCCTCTCTTTGAAGCCTCCCAAGATCGCCTAAGCCAAAGAAGAAATGAAGGAATGGCCAACAAATTCATGGATTTAAAACATTCTGCCCAGCCTCGATTCCGCACCTGCGGTCCTACCTCCGCACCTGCGCTCCCGCAGGTGCGACCAATCTCCCACACCTGCGGCTTCCTCAACTCCAGCCCAAAATCGCACCATTGTCCGCATTTACGACTTCACAGGTGTAGAAATACCATCGCAACTGGGCTACCAGCCAGACCATCCATCCTTCGCACCTGCGGTGCCATAGCCGCACCTGCGGCCAAATCCTCATAGGTGCGGTCACACCAGATGACAACAAATTCCAGCCTTCTTCAAACTCTCAACTTGATCCGTTAACCACCCGGAATCAACCCGAGGCCCCGTCCAATTATACCAACCTGTTCCAAAATATAATGCGGACTTTCTCGAGGCCTCATTTCACATCAAACAACATCGAAACCACAAATCGCACCCAAATCCTAACTTTATGAACTTGAAATTCCAAACTTCCTCATCCGATGCTGAAACCTATCAAATCACGCCCGATTGACCCCAAATTTTTCACACAATTCATCCACGATATTACGGACCTGCTCCAACTTCCGGAATCGAATTCCGACCTCGATATCAAAAATTTCACTTCCGGTCGGACTCCTAAAAAACCTTCAAATTTCTATCTTTAGCCAAATGACTTCAAAATGACCTATGGACATCCAAATTCACTTCCGATCGCGCTCCCAAATCTAGAATCACCATACGGAGCTATTCCTAGACTCGGAATCCCAAACGAACATCAACATCACTGAAATACGCTTCAAGCCAAACTTAGAAAATTTCTTCAAAAATGCTGACTTCCACAATATGCATCCAAACGCTCCCGAGTTATCCAAAAACCGATCTGGACATACGCCCAAGTCCGAAATCATCATATGAACCTTCAGGAACCCTCAAATCCGCCTTTTACTCAAAATTCCAATCTTAGTTGATTCTTCCAACTTTATGCTTCTAAAATGAGAATTTTCTTTCCAAATCAACTCTAAACTTCCCGAAATTCAATTCAGACCACGCCCACGGGTCATAATACCTGAAACGAAGCTGCTCACGGCCTCAAACCATTGAACGATGCGCTAGAGCTCAAAACGACTGGTTGTGTCGTTACAAGAAGGATAAGACTTATTTGAACTTGAGATGAAAAACAAAGCAGTAGTAATAATTTTTCTAAAATAATATGATTTATTGTGCTCAAACAAGATAGATCACAACGTTATATGTTTAGTATTCTTGAATATTGTCCGTAAAATAAAATACAAAGTGCCAAAATCAAGGGGTTGGATTATTATGGTATAGAAAAAGATAACATGTTATCCACTATGAGATCTGAAAAATGATTTTATGTCCTGCTTCTTAATGAATATCTAATAATTATTTATACTTTCTATATAGAAGGTTTACTTTTAAGGTTATTTGCACATAGTTCAAATAATTCAAATCATAATTCGACTTTTTTTGTGTCTGCGCATCGCGTAGGTACTAATACTAGTTATGTATAATAGAAAAACGTCCAAATAAATAAGGGTGGGAATAGTTTGGCTAACCCCAGATCCGAACTGAAATCCGAATTTTTGAGATTTTTGGTTTGGATTTTTGGATAAAAAAGGATTAGATTTTGGATATCAGAAAATTAGAAATTCTTATACTTTATATTTAGTCCATTATCCATATGTAAATATTAATAAGTTCAATACCTTAGTTGTTGCCTCATATATTCAATATTAATTACTAAGTTACTGTGAGAATAATTTCTATTTTGATATGATTTTACTATTTCTACTTCTTATCGGCCGTATTAATGCCTCTATTGTATTTTTTTATTATAATTTTATTACTTGAATACTTTATTTGGATGATTACAGTGAAAATGAGGAACGTTTCATGGAATTTAACATGAGTACTTCATTTGTTTTTGTAAAAAGAAGAAATATCTCAACGTATAAGCTCAAAATCGAAAATCTAAAATATCCAAACTGATTAATCCGAAATCGAACTTAATAAATCCGATCCAATCTGCATTTACTTGGATTGGATTTGGGTTGTCATTTATTCGATTCGAAAATCGAAAATCGAAAATCCAAACCGGAATTTTTATATACAATCTGAACTGCCCGAACGTCCACCCTTACAAATTAATGCAACATGTACTTAAATGAAAAATAAGATTAATTTTATTTTAGCGCAATAGAATATAAAATTATTGGATATTTAGAAGAATATCCGAAAAAAGAACCTTGGATATGATTAGGGTCATTTTTTTGTCTTGCTATAACGACCCGATCAGTCGTTTTGCTTTCTAGAATCCCGTTCCCATAAATAAGACTCCTGGTACATTCTTTTACTGTTTTATGACTTGCGAGGATGACTAGTTTGAGCTGCAAGCAATGTCGAAGACTGGGTCACGTGGCAATAAGGTGCCATTATGTAAAATCTCCACAACCAGACATGAACACTATACCATGTAATTCAAATCCTCGCTCTAAGGAAGAAAACAATGTCAGCGAGGCTAAAAGTAGCACATGGCAGACGGTTCAGTTCCCCAAGAAAAAAAGAACCAATGGAAGAGGTTCTGAAACCATACAAAATCCAGGTATTCATTCAAGTCTACCTCATCCAATACCGGGTAAGTTTTCTACTAAAACCCCTAATACTAGCCTTATCATCTCAAACACTCAATCTATGAGTAACAAAAAAAACCCGGCTAATCTTTTCACTTCTACTAAAAGAAATTACGTAAATTGTAGTAACCAATTCTATACCTTGGAGAATCCGCCCATAAAAATAAAAGAATATGAATTACATTATTCTGAAAATAATTTGTTTTTGGACAAAAATAACGTGGCTTTAACTAAAACCATCAGTGGAAACGTGGTTGACATGGAAGTTAATAAATTACCCAACACGCTATCCTCAGATTCCCCCACTAATTACAATATCGAAGAAAAAAATTTGGATAATTATAATATTAATTGCGGGAGACGAGCAATTTCAGCCGATAATCAACTCTCAAATAATCCCATACTAATCGAAAACATTTCTAACAACTGCATGGATGAAGATCATGCCCCCACACTTTAAACATTTGGCCAATTACAATCACCACGTGCCTATCCCTAATACTACACAAAATCAGCTTAAAATCTCTTCTCCAGCATGCAAAGAAAGCATGCAAGTAGATCAAATCATTAACACCCTAGGAAACCTCTCTACCCAAACCCTTCTACCTTTTAGTGACCAAAACGAGCCTAACACTATAAACCAACCCCTTCATATACACAATGCCAAGAATTCCCATCTCACAAAGGAGAATGTACAAACTTGTGCAAATACTAAGGCACCAAAGAGCTCACACAATTGCTAATCCACCACCAAACTTGAACAACCAACAGGGAAACCAAACAGTCATCTTCATCTAACCACCTCTCCCCCAAGATCACCAACCTCTATCATAGATAGAACAAGCACTTATGGGCCATGCAGTCACGTTCAACATGATTCTGGATGGACAGGAAACAGTGATCATTCTCCAAAACTCCCACTTTCTAGCACAACTTGTTTCCGAAGGAATGCACATGGCCATGAGCAACTACTACAACCATGTTTGGCTAAACAACACACTGCACCCTCTAGCACCAACTATGAATGCACAACAAGCTCAAGTTATGAGAAATCAGTGAAACCTTCCCCACCACTTCAATCACCTCCAACCACAGAACATATCTCTAGACCTCCCATTCTTTCCCCCAGGGGAGATCCAGAACTTAAAGGCAATCTTCTTGCCATGGGCAGCAGCCCCACAGTTCCACCAGAACCAAGCTCAAGAAGCTCCCCCAGTAAACATCCCACCACCACCACCATTCAATCCCAATGCGTAAGAACAAGAAGAGCCACCAGTAGAGAATGTATACAAAATGAACTTACTAGGATCAGAAGCGATAATAGAATTCTCAAGTCTAAGCTAAGTAAAGGTCTATCTCTTCAGGGAGATGCTAGAGAAAATGTATGTGCTCAGATGCCCCCAGCTTTGTACAAATGATCAATGGACATAAGGCCACCACACGACCCAACGATGGGGAGCCATGCAATGATACTTGTTCCCTCTCTGAGAAGGAACCCAGTGCTCCATGCAAGAATCGAGAATAGTTCTAACAACAACCATGTATCAATGATGTATAGGCCTACCAACATTATAATTTGGAACATTCGTGGTGGTAACAATGACAACTTCTGTGTTAACTTTAGGGAAATGGTTGACACACACAAACCCTGTATGGTCACCTTCCTGGAAACCCGCATGGAAAACCGTAGCACCTTACTGAACAATTTTCCCTTCACGGAAATATTAAGGTCCCAGCGGAAGGCCAAGCTGGGGGTATGGTAATTATGTGGGATGCTAGCATTCTGAGAGTCCATGACTTTGTAAGGAGGAATCAAGAGATCCACGCCATTGTAGAGGTAACTCCCTTTAATAATATTTGGTTATTTTCCTCGGTTTATGCAAGTACTAACTTAGAAAAAGATGTACTCTATGGAATAGTATTGAATGCATGCATAACAGTAAAGTTATGCCTTGGCTCCCTGGGGGGACATTTTAATGATATTTTTAGTGCTAATGATAAGTTTGGTGGTAATCCAATTAACCGTAGAAGGAGCAACGCTCTTTGGAATAACATTAACAAATGCAACCGATTGGACCTAGGTTATAAAAGGGTGTAAGTATAATTGGACGAATAATAGGAAAAAATCAAGAGGATTAATTATGGAACGTTTAGATAGGATTTTTGTTAATAATAGTTGGCTTTCCCTTTTTCCCAAGGCTATTTTCATTCACCTACCCATAACTCACTCTGAGCATAGCCCGCTATTAGTTCAATTAGCCCATAAAAATGTAAACTTCAGTAATAAACCATTTAGATTAGAAATAATTTGGTGCAGACATCCAAATTTCATCAACAATGTCAAAAAATATTGGTCAAATAATAATCTAACCGAAGCCCAAATTACTTTCAAGGACACTGTTATAAATTGGAAAAATGAGACCTTTGGAGACATTTTCGAAAATAAAAAAATTACTTCTAGCTAGGCTCAATGGAATCCAATCTTCACCCTCATACCAAATAAGTTACTTCTTACAAGACCTAGAATCTAAACTCCAATTATAATATAATAATATTCTGAAAATGGAACAAGACTTTTGGAAATTACGATCCAGAATCTCTTGGCTAGATGATGGGGATGCAAATACTAAATTTAGCATATAATGGCTTCTAATCGAAAGCATCGTAATGCGATTATATATTTCACCAACAATAATGGTGAATGGATTACTGGCCCTAAATCAATATTAGACCATACCCTCAAATTCTTTATTGATGCTTTTACAACCTCCAAAATCATCTCTCATTGAAAATCCATCCTAAATGACCCTACGTGCCATAACAATATTGATTTAAGTAGTCCTGATACTCCCCTAACAAATGAGGAAATTACAAAGGTTGTATTCTCCTTTAAACCCTTCAAAGCACCTGGGCCAGATGGAATCCATCATTTTTTCTATACAAAATACTGGCACATCATCAAAGACTCATTAGAATCCTACTTCCATAAGGTATTTGATTCCCAAACACTGCCTCCTGGCATAAATGAAACCTTTATATGTCTTATCCATAAATTTTCAAATGCAAACAACCTCAAAAATTTTAGACCTATTGGTCTATGCAATACCTCTTACAAAATAATCACTAAAATCATTGCAAACAGGATCAAGCCTATCCTTCCTTACCTCATTAGTCCTGTCCAATCTAGATTCATTAAAAATAGGAGATCCAGTGACAATGCTATTATCATTCAAGAACTAATGAATAATCTTCAGAAAAATAAAAATTCTATCCCTGATATGTTGGTGAAAATCGACCTTGAAAAAGCTTTTGACAGATTAGAATGGTCCTTTGTTATTAGAACCCTTAGATATTTTAGATTTTCCCCTAAACTCACAAATTTAATCATGCATTGTATTTGTACCAGCTCAATGGGAATCCTGGTTAACAGGACAACTACTGATTTCTTTAGTCCAGGTAGGGGTATCCGTCAAGGAGACCCCCTATCCCCCTATATCTTCATCCTTTGCTTACAATTACTTTCAAAACTTATTAATCATCAAGTAGACATTCTAAATTAGAACCCAATTAAAAGCTCCCATAAAGGTCCCTATTTTTCCCATGTACTATTTGCAAATGATAGAACCCTAATGGGTAAGGCCAACAAAAAAACTGGCAATTGCTTAAAATTGTATGGATTTTTTCTGCTCCCAGTTAGAGTTATCCATCAATTTTGTCAAATCTAAAATCATCCTTCCCAAAAATTGTCCTCTTGATACTTCTACTTACTTCTCAAACCTCTTTGGAATGAAAATTAGTTATGAATTTGGTAAATACCTAGGCTTTCCTATTCTTAATCATAGTCCTAAGCATAGAGGCTTCCAATTCATATTAGACAAATTACATAACAAAAGTCCCATTGGAAATGTTCCTTTCTCAATATGGCTGGAAGAACAACTCTTGATACTAGCACTCTTAATGCTATCCCCGCCCATTCAATGCAATCTACTTATCTCCCAGTAAAAAACATAAACCAAATTGATAAAATACAAAGGGATTTCATCTGGGGGAGCACCAACACCTCAAAAAACCTCTGTTTAGTCAATTGGAAAATTGTCACTAAAAGTAAGAAGGAAGGAGGCCTTGGCATTCAGAAGGCCTCTTCTAAGAACATTGCCTTACTAACTGGCCTCTCTTGAAGATTGTTACAAAACCTCAACACCCCTTGGGCTCAACTCATTTCACACAAGTATGCGAAGAAAAAATCAACCAACACCACCTCCTTCATTTTGAAATCTATCCTAAAAGGTTGAAAATTTTGCAATGATAGCATCCTTTGGCACCCCCATCCTCACTCAAAAATCAACATATGGACCTCAAATTGGATCCATAACTCAAGTGCTCTAAGAAATAACATATGCGGTCCTCTTAGTAAAAAAGATCTCAATACTTCTATTAGGGATATCATTAAAGATGATAAATGGGACCTTCCATGTATCTCTTTTGAACTTCCTAGTAACCTAATGAACAAGCTTAACACAACTCCTATACCTTCCAAGTTCTTTGAAAATGATATTATGAGCTGGGATGTCACTTCTAGTGGTCTCTTAAATCATGCTACAAACTCATTAATCAAACTACCACTCCAAAATCAAACTTTGATTGGATTTGGGATCTTCAATGCCTAAACAAGATCAAATTCTTCTTCTGGAAATGCATGCATAACCACATTACTTGCAGAGCCTTCTTATTCCACATTGGCATTAATATAGACAAGGAGTGCACAGTTTGTAGAAACAATATAGAAGATGCACAACACATTTTCATCCACTACCCTGGCACTCAATCTTTTTGGAATAACACGGGCATCCCCACCGGCCAGTTAAATGATGATATACAATGGTTGATTAGCCTAAAGGAAAACTTTATTCTTAAAAATAAGTACACTAGCAACTGGAAAATTATTTTTCCTTTCTCCATTTGAATATCTGGAAAAACAGAAATAACAATAATATCAATAACCTCAGTTATAAGGTTCAACATACTGATGTTCTGCAACAAGCCTGGGAATACAACTTCTTCACGGAAAGATACCCCTTCAAAGAAAGCAGGTTTCTAATCGAGATCAGATGGAACAAACCCCCACCGAATACTATCAAACTAAATATTAACGGGGCATTCTAAAAAAATACACTGGAAGCGGGACTTGGCGGTGTGTTTAGAAATAGCAATGGAGACTGGATCGTGGGCTTTTGGAAATCAACTTATGCATCATCAGTCACATAGTGTGAAATTAATAGCTATCCATGAGGGATTAAAAATTTCTCAGGAACTGGGATTCCCAAAGATAGAGATAGAGACAGATTTGACGGAGGCTATAACATTAATCTATGAAAATAACCCTAACATCTCTACTCTAATATTGAATGCAGGTGGTTGATTGCACCAGTTGAAGATCCCAACCCAGAGGCATAACTTCAGGGAAGGAAATGTTATGGCACATCTCTTGGCGAAGGAAGCAGTGAAAAATTTCAAACCTTTTAAATGTTTTTACCATGCACGTCCACCATGTTTTGTTGAACCTCAATTATCAAAGGACAAGTATGGTCTTAGTATTAGTTCTAAGTATGTTGTTTCCTTTGTTTGTAAGAAACTGGCCAAGTTTGGCAACACTAATGTCCTTAGGGACTTTGTAATGACTTTATGATCTTTTGCTATTATAATATTATCCTTTTACTTCAAAAAAAAAGAGGATGATTAGTTTGAGATTTGGAAGGGTTCGGGTTGAAATCGGAACAATTGGTTCCTTAAGTTGGCCTAAAAGGCTAAGTTTGACTTCGGTCAATATTTCAAGTAAACAACCTCAGAATCGGTATTTGATGGTTCCAATAGGTTTGTATGATGATTTTGGACTTGAGCGTATGCTCGGTTCAGGTTTTGGATGACCCGGGAGCGTTTCGACGTTTAATATCAAAAATTGGTTCTTGAAGAATTTTGAAGTTCTTTAAATTTGGTTTGGAGGAGGTTTTGGTGTTATCAAGGTCAAACAGAATTTTGAGACTAGGAATAGTTATGTAATTTCATTTAAGACTTGCATACAAAATTTGGTGTCAATCCGAGTAGTCTAAGTACGTTTTCGGTGCATTTTGAGTGAATAGAAGAAATTGAAGTTCATCAGTTTGAATCAATTGATTTTGGGGTGCGATTCTTAGCTTTAATGTTGTTTCGAGCGCTCTGAGAGTTCTAGTGAGTTCAATTTATGATTCCAGACTTATGGGTATGTTCGGGCGGGGCCCCAGGGGCCCCGAGTGTCGATCGGACGAGGCCCGGACCAAGTTGGGAGCTAAAGCTCCCCAATTCTGTCATAATCGCACCTGCGCTTGGTCAGCCGCAGGTGCGGGCTCGCACGTACGAGCCACGAGCCACAGAAGCGAGGAATCAAGGGCTGCCCAGGAACCGTAGATGCGGAAAGTTGGGCGCACCTACGTGACTGCAGATGCGAGATCCTCAACCGCAGGTGCAAAAGGGCTCGCAGATGCGGCCTTTTGTATACGCAAGCGAACCCTGGCCAGGTAAAGGAGAAGCGCACCTGCGAGGCATTTGTCGCAGGTGTGAGACTGCAGATGCAACCAAGGCACAGCAGGTGCGAAAGTCGCTGGGCAGTGAGGGTTCAGTTAATACGGACTTAGGCCATTCTTATCACATTTTCTTCCACACTTGGGCGGTTGGAGAGCTTTTAAGGAGGGGATTCGACCTAGGTTTGTGAGGTAAGTAATTTCTACTTAATGTGAGTTAAATAATAGATTATGGATAGATTTTAACATAAAAATTGGTAGAAATCATGGGTTTAGATGAAAAACCTAGGGTTTAATAAAAATGAGATTTTACCACGAAAATGGTTATGGAACTTAGTAAAAATCATATATTTATGTTCCTTAGGTTATGGGTAACAACTTTCTTCAAAAAATTTTGGAATCCGAACACGTGGGCTCGGGGTTAAATTTTAGGAATCTTGCATTTTGGGTTGGGTAATCAGTTTAATAGTGGGGATATGAACTTTTGAGCATAGATTGATTAATATATATAATGTTGGACTAGTTCCCATTCGTTTGGCACCAAATTTGGAGGTTTGAGCACGTTCCTGAATGGGAAGTGGGCTTTGAGACGTGGTAAGTCTCTTTTCTAGCCTTGTAAGAGGGAAATCTCTCCATAGGCAAATTAACTAATATATGTGACTATTTGTGGGGGACTACGTACATACGAAGTAGCGAGAGTCCGTGCGTAGCTACTATTCATGCTAAAGTCCGGGTCGTATAGGACCCCTATCATGCTATACTTGAAATTATTGTTCCTTTACTTGTCAATTAAACTGCTTAAATCATAATTCCATAAATTGTAAAAGGATTCCAAAAGGATAAGTCTTCACTCATTTGAGGTTATGAATAGAACACTTGACTATTACTGAAAAACTTGTGTTCCTTAAGTGTTTTCTATTGTTGCGCGGGTCGAGCGCCTCGACAGGTTAAATAGATGCATCTATGGTTTGCGTTGTTCGACCATCGATAGTGCACATTTAAATATTATTGTGTTGGTTCGGGCCGTATGACCTCAACATTATTTGCGCATGTTAACTCTTGGGAATAATAATTGTGAAAAGGATATTTATTGTCTCTTGTTGTTGCGTTTAGTATAATTGTTGTAATCCATGCTTAGTTAGAATTTGACTTATTATTATTAGCCTTAGCAAGTGTCAAGTCGACCCCTCGTCACTACGTCTTCGAGGTTAGACTGGATACTTATTAGATACATATTGTTTTATGTACTCATGCTACACTTCTGCACTTAACTGTGCAGGATCTGAGGCAGGTGCATCTCGATATCCACCCGACACGCATTCATGATTTGGGTTCGATATTCCACGGTGATCTGCCCTTCCGAGCCGTTCAGCAGCATGCCAGATTCTCTCTTTTGTTTTGTTGCTGTCTATTATCTTTTCAAATAGTAGGATAGACATCTTTTGTATATTCTACTAAGCTACCCACCTGCTTGTGACACTATATCTTGGCATGTATTAGTAGACTTGTAGTTTTTCTTTGGAGGTTTTGTTCTTATGGTTCTAAGAATTTCTACTTGCTTCACTTATTAATTTAAATCGGTCTCTTGTCAAATCTCTTAATTTACAAATAATCACTTTTGGGAAATTTGTTTAAATGGGAATGTTATTGATTTATTCGTTATTGTCTTGTCTAATAACGGTGCTAGACGCCATCACGGAATGATATGGAATTGGGTCATGACAACATGGTATCAGAGCACTAGGTTAATGTAGGTCTCACAAGTTATGGGCAGGTCTAATAGAGTCTTGCGGATCGGTGCGAAGACGTCCGTACTTATCTTCGAGAGGCTATAGGATGTTAGGAAACTACTCTTCATTCATATCCTATCGTGCAGTTGATGGTGTACTAAGTTTCTTCTTTCTGTTCTCTCACAGATGGTGAGAACGCACGCAATAGACATTCCCGACCCAAGAGGAGCTGCTCCGCCTATGTTAGAGGCCGAGGCAGAGGCCGAGGGAGGGAACCGGCCCGGGGTAAGGGGGAGGACGTCCCAGAGTTGCCCCAGTTGCATCGCCAGCGGATCTAGTGGAGGATCCTATAGTTGAGGAGCAGAGGGAGGTTCCCGCAGCAGAGCCAGCCCCGACCAACTTCATGACAGCACCGGGCTTCCAGGAGGTCCGACCACATCTCAGGTCGATTTACTTCCAACAGATCCGACCACATCTCAGGTGGGATGGGGAGCACAAACCTCTACCGCTCAGGCTCCTGCGTGTGCAGCCACTGTGTATCACACCCCAGTCACTCTTCCCGTGGGCGAAGCTGAGCTTGTAGCAGTAGCTTTACCTGAGCCTAGCCTAGCTGAGAAGATTTTGGACAGATGGACTAGGCTTCACCTTTTGGTCTTTGGGGGTGAGCGACATGAGGATTCTCAGGACTTCATTGATAGGTGCAGGGAGAGACTGCACAACATGCGTATATTGGAGTCTCACGAGGTGGATTTCACTACCTTTTAGTTGGAGGGTAGCGCATGTAGGTGATGGCAGTTTTATCTTCTTGGTAGACCAGAATATTCTCCTCTCATGACTTGGGACCAGTTCACACGCCTATTCTTGGACAGTTATCTTCCACCCTCTCAAAGGGAAGAGCTATGATTTCAGTTTGAGTAGCTTCAGCAGGGTCAGATGTACGTGACCGATTATGAGGTGAGATTCTATGAGTTGTCTCGCCATGCACGCGAGTACAAAGGTTTGTTGCAGGGTTGTACTCAGGCATTCAGGCTAGTATGGCTCGAGAGGTGGAGATAGGGACTCCCTATTAGTTAGTAGTGGAGATTTCCCGCAGGATCGAGGGTTACCGTCAGAGGGGTAGAGAGCATATGCAGTGGGACAAGAGGTCTCATTTATATAGAGAGTTTAGAGGTTCCCCAACTAGGGGAGGAGGTCATTTTGGGAGTAGCCAGCCCAGCAGGCCCCCATATTTAACACCACCACCTCCTTGAGGTACTACAATGAGGCCCTATTTCAGTGTTATGCCGGAGAGTTCTTACTGCCCTCCAGCTATCTAGGGTTCTTCCAGCAGGTATTCCGGTCATCAAGGTTCTTCCAATGCTTACTTCAGTGCCATGCCAAAGAGTTCATATCGCCCACTAGCTATTCAAGGTTCTTCCGACGGATATTCATGCCATCAGGGCCAGACGGTAGGGTAGTATGTCACCACACCGAGAGGTTTTTTTTGAGTGCCGGGACCTTAGTTATGTGCGGAGGTATTTCCCTAGGCCTCGGGGCAAGGCTGTGCACAAGGGTCAACAACCCATGATTACAGCTCCATCAGTCGCACCAGCTATCCGGCCGCCCAGAGGTAGAGGACAAACGAGTAAAGGTCGTCCCAAAGGTGGAGGTCAGGCAGGCGGAGGCCGGCCAGGTGGCACTCCAGCCAAATTTTATGCTTTTCCGGCTAGACCAGTTGTAGTGGCCTCAGATGCTGTGATCACAACTATTATCTCTATTTGCAGTAGGGATGCCTCAAATTATTTGATCCAGGATCTACGTATTCATATGTGTCATCCCTGTTTGCTCATTTTTTGGATATTCCTCGTGAGTCCTTGTGTACACCTGTTTATGTGTCAGTACATCTAGTCGGGTTATATCTTTTATGAAGGCTCGACACATGGTCAAGAAGGGTTGCTTGTCTTATCTAGCCTATGTTCGGGATACTACCGCAGAGTCTCCGATGATTGATTCATTTCCAATAGTTCAGGAGTTCGCCGATGTGTTTCCTTCTGACCTTCTAGGCATGCCTCCAGATCTTGATATTGATTTCTGTATTGACTTGGCTCCAGGCACTTAGCCTATATCTATCCCACCATACCATATGGCTCCGAAATAATTGATGGGGTTGAAGGAACAACTTGAGGAGTTGCTAGCAAAGGGGTTCGTTAGACCGAGTATGTCACCTTGGGGTGCACCAATAATAATTTTTGAAGAAGAAGGATGGGACTATACGGATGTGCACTGATTACTGCCAGTTGAAAAAAGTCACCATTAAGAACAAGTACTTGTTGCCACGTATTGATGATCTGTTTGACCAGTTACAGGGTGCTATGGTGTTTTCTAAGATTGACTTGACATTAGGGTATCATCAGTTGAAGATTCGGGACTCAGATGTTCCGAAGACTGCCTTCCGTACTAGATATGGCCATTATGAGTTTCTAGTGATGTCCTTCGACTTGACTAATGCACCAGCGGCGTTTATAGACTTGATGAACAACGTGTTCATGCGTTATATTGATTCCTTTATTATTTTCTTCATTGATGACATCTTGATTTACTCACGTAGCATGGAGTAGCACGAGCAACATTTGAGAGTGGTGCTTCAAACTTTGAGGGAACAAAAGCTATATGCTAAGTTTTCCAAGTATGAGTTTTGGCTGGATTTTGTGGCATTCTTGGGGAATGTAGTGCCAGGAAAGGGTATTAAGGTAGATCCTAAGAAGATTGAGGCAGTTCAGAGTTGGCCTCATCTTATTTCGGCGACCGAGATCAAGAGTTTCTTGGGGTTAACATGTTATTATCGCCGGTTCGTGTAGGAATCTCATCTATTGCAGAACCATTGACTATATTGACCCAGAAGGGTGCTCAGTTTCGTTTTTCTGATGATTGTGAGGCGAGCTTTCAGAAGCTCAAGACAGCTTTGACCTCAGCACCAGTCCTTGTGTTGCCTTCCGGTTCGGGGATGTATACTGTGTATTGCGACGCTTCAGGCATTGGCTTGGGTTGTGTGTTGATGCAGGAGGGGCGCGTTATTGCATATGCTTCACATCAGCTGAAGCCCCATGAGAAGAATTATCATGTGCACGATTTGGAGTTGGTCGCGATTGTTCATGCTCTTAAGATATTGAGGCATTATTTATAAGGAGTGTCTTGTGAGGTTTACACTGACCATCGCAGTTTGTAACATTTGTTGAAGCAAAAGGATCTCAATTTGAGGCAGCGTAGATGGCTTGGGTTATTGAAGGATTATGACATCACCATTTTTTATCATCTGAGCAAGGCGAATGTAGCCGCGGATGCCTTGAGCAGGAAGGTAGAGAGTATCGGTAGTTTGGCATTCATCTCAGCAGAGGAGAGGCCACTAGCCTAGGACATTCAGTCCTTGGCTAACAGACTTGTGAGGTTGGATATTGATGTCTCCCAAACTCACACCACAAATATAGGTAGTGAGGCGGTCGAAGAAATAATAAAAACCCAATGCAAGTTCGGGGTCGAAACCTCGGGGAGTTAGAATTTGGATTAGGTATATACTTAGTGTGAATGTATGATATGCCGTAGATTAGTTTTCCACATTCTCGTTTGTTATTTATACTTCTACTTTTAACTATTGATTGCAATTACAAAACTAGGAGACAATATTTTTGGTTTTTGGTTATTTTTCAAGTGATAAAAAGTCTAGGGTTGCGACTTCCGCCTAGTTGGTTACCTAACGGATTTAGAGCTTTAGGGAATGTTTGGTTGATCGGGATAAAATATAGTTATCACACTCAATTACTCAGTCTATACCTCTCAGTAGTTTGAGTGACTTTGCCCGATTTGACTTTCTTCAAGTCCAAATGGGTATTTCACAAAGCAAGTGATAAATTCTCTAGTCGGGTCTTACTATTTCTGGGTTCGACCCTTTAATTGGGGTTATCAATTTTTTGAGTTCACCCTAATTCCTAGTTAGCCAAGTTTTCCTAGATTTACTCTTTGTTTCTCAAGTAGAGACTAAGTCAAATAGGTATGAATCAATGTTTGCAACCATTAATCTAGAATTCAAGCAAGAACAAGGCTAAATATCATATACCCAATCATAAATAAGCCCTAAATCAATAATCCATTAAGTACCCATAATAGAGTTAGGTCACAACCCTAGCTAAGGCTTAAGTTACTCATAGAATATGAAGAAATAAAAGAAGGAATTAAGATAGAATGCATAATAATTGATTAAGCAAATAAAATCTAATGTTTTGAAGCTAATCTAGTACAATATTACTCAATACAATAAAGAAAAACGGCTTAGGTGATCTACACTGATACAACTTAACCTAAAATTGATAAAAAGTTCTATTTATACTTAGCTGAAAATATCTGAGAAAAATGCCCCTGCGGAGGTTATGCGGCCACACAATTCTGTGTGCGGTCCACACTTTGAGCTTGACTGGTCAACTGGTCCTTCTTCAGTCGCATAAAAGTGGAATGCGGCCGCACTTCATTTATTTTTGTGGACCGCACATTGGCTCCTGCAACCACACAATAATCGTGCGGTCCACATATCTTCAGATGGCCTAAAAACAAAATCTCTGAATCTGTTCTTCTGCGGCCGCAAAACAATTTTGCGGTCCGCATCCCCTGAAGAAAATCCAACAGTGAAACTTCCTTATTTGCAACCGCACACAGTATTGTGCGGTCCACACTGTTGGCCTTTTTGCCTTGTGTTGGTCCTTGTCCAATTTTGTCTCCTTTTTGAGTTGATTTTCACTTTTTTGGCTCGTTTCCAAATATTCCTGCAAGAAAGCACATTTTATTAGTTCTCGGGAATACCTTTAAGCATTTTTGAGCTAAAACACAAGTAAAAGAGAGAATATAAGCGGTCAAAATCCATACTTAACAACTCCCACAAACTTAAGCTTTTGCTTGTCCTCAAGCAATTAAGACAATTGCCACCTCCACTAGAAAAAAGGGATATTTCAGCTGGCCTAAGTTGAGTTGAACACAAATCAATTGGGACCAACAATTAATCACACACTCATGAATCATTAACAAGCCTATGATTTGAATGTTGAAGCCCAAATGACTCTAATGTGACACTTGAGCATCAATGGTTGACTTTGTTCATCAAGGGAGCTCGCACTTTCATGCAAGTCGCTGTGGATCCCAAACTCCTCCTCCTATACTCTACAAAAGCTCATCTCACTCACAAATGAAGAATTCAAAACAATGACTCGAGAAAGACTCGCTCATCACTCTCAAAAAAATGTCACAGGTCCGACTCTAAGTACGATATGCTTTTCGCTCATGTGGATCACCACTAATGTAAGATCGCTTGGCTTGAAATCACGTAGGGATTTTTTGGCATGTAATGAAGGCTTTTGGACTAAGGAGGAACGTATCGGATTGGAATCAGTTCATCTTTCCTTTAGCACTTCATATTCTCTTGTTTGCTCATACTTTGCCGACTCTTTGAGTCATTTTCTTTTCCCTTAGGAGGATTAGAGAGACTTGAAATCACTCTTTCTTTGTTATGTTATTCACAATATCCTTCTCTGCTTTCTCCATGCTTTGCACTTTTGCTTTCTTTTGCATATTTTCAACCCTTTCACATTATTCACTTTCTTTTTATGTTTTCTTTGTTTTTCCAATATTTTTCTTTGCCTTTTCCTCTTCTTCATTACTTTTGTCTCTTTGTGCCTTCAAATCATCTTTAAACTCCTCGGCTCTCCCCAAAACTTATATTTTTTCCATTTGAATCACATGAGTGCTAAAGAAAAGTCGGGTGCCAAGAGAGAGTCACTAGAAAATGGTTAAAGGCTTGTAATGTGGTTATTGAATAAAAAAGGCTTTAGGATCAAATGGGTTTACTAAGGATGATATCATTGGTGGGCCATGTAAGGTTTCATCAAGGAGAGCCTACAATCACTTCTCAAGCCAAGCTAACTTAGAATTTTGCCTAGAAACACATTCGGGGCAAGTTCTAGACCATTCACACGGGTACTTGGACTTGTAACAAAATTTCTCACCTCTTAGACAACCGAATTGTTAAAGAGAATAGAGTCGAGTGCCTATAACAATCAAATTCAAGATTAAAAATTGCTAATGGTTCAACTAAACCACCCGATTATTGCCTAAGTCAACACAAGAGTCACAAGGTCGCTAAATAGAGCTATTTCTTTATAAAAACTTGTTTTTAACCATAAGCGCATAGTTAAGTGTGTTGGTACCAAGTGAAGCATGCTCGACCCTTATTTATTCATTAACACTACTTGTTTCTACCTAAACATCAAAAACTGACTCAATCCCTTAAGAAGGTTGTCACGATATCCATCGTTGGGAAGAGCCACCCGTCATCCATCAAATGTCATAAACAACCATCCAAATCATCAAAATTACCAAAATAGATCACCCCCCAGAAAACAAATAACCATTGTCCTCAATGATTAGCATAATCAAAACATAAGAGGGTAGAGAGT
Organism: Nicotiana paniculata; assembly: GCA_005239505.1. NCBI lineage: Eukaryota > Viridiplantae > Streptophyta > Magnoliopsida > Solanales > Solanaceae > Nicotiana > Nicotiana paniculata. Next base: position 20,946 of record ML302384.1, on the reverse strand, counting down.
AAATAAAACTCCCTATGTGGTCTCGGGGTGACTTGAAGCATCACCACCCTTGGTCTCCTCTAACTGTATGTCATCATCTCTGGGCTGAGGGACAACAGGGTTGGTGAGCAGCTGAAACATCTCCTCAGCAGTGGAGGCAGTGGGATTTGGCTCGTCAGACTGGTCAGCTGATGCCTCTGCTGATGGTGCTGCTGGTTCATCTGGTACTGATGGACATGTCTCCATCAGTAAGTCAAAGGGTTACTCCACTAATTTCTTCGAAGCCTGGGTCTTTCTCATCTTCTTCACTTGCTTGGCCAACTCTTCAATGGCACCCCCCCTTGAGCTACTAGAGTGTCCATGCTAGTCTTCTAGTTGTCCAGAATCTTTTTTAATGTTTCCTACACTGACGGAGGTACCTGTAACACTACTAGAGTAGAGGACTACGCTGCAACAGTACTGGATATGTCAGACAACTTAGAAGTGGTTGTCTGCATCTAGTTGTTGAGGCTCGCAAAAAGTCTGGGAGACTCGCAATGCAGTAAGAGGATAGGTGGATGAGGCTGGCATTGGAATTGAACTTGGTGGCCTAGAGGATGAAGTTGGTGGCATGGCGGCTGTCCCGGTGGAAGGCCCGACTATTGTGGAAGGCATGGGATCTGTAGATGGCTCAGCAGCATCCTCTGAACCTACCAGTCCTAGCTCGTCAGACTGGCCAACTGTGATAGTGTCCTTCCCCTTGAACTTTAGGCTATCCCCACCCTGCAAGTGATACCATGAAAAATGCCTCTTAGCTTTTACCTTTGTGTCATATGGACTTGGCTCCCCCTTTTCATCATTGAAGTACTCTGTGAGGGTGTTCGGCTAGGTGTAGGAATTTTCATTTTTATGGACCGCCCATGTGATTTTGGTTGACATGATGGAACCCACATTGATCGGATACCCCACCATAATAGAAGCCACTAGAACTGCTCGGGGAAGTGGGAGGTTGTTCTCATTCAAGCTCGGATAAATCCTGCTACACACAAAGGTTTGCCACCCTTTAGCTTTGAAATTGAGGGTGGCTCGGAGGGTAGGAACTCCTGTTGTGATCCATGGTAGTGGTGGTCCTTGGGCAGCCAAAATCTCAGCTAGCCAAGGGCAAGCTGCTTTACCCAAAGCTAACTTCTCTAAGTATTGTACTGCTTCCACTTCCTCAAAACCCACATAAGCATTCAAAGCGAAAGCATCAAAACATGATTTCAAAATTCTCACTTTCGTCATTTTTGTTCTCGTCTTGATGTGAGCTACATTTTTGTAGAACTCTCTGACCAGGTGCTCATTTGCATCTGAGACACTGCGGGTGAACCACTTCCACCCCTTTCTCTCCCGAAATTGCTAAGGACATTTGGATTGTGAATATACAAATCCTTTGTCAAGTAATGTCGCTCAAGTGTGAGCGATCTCATTGTCCACAACTCCAGGAATCCATTAAATGTTGGCTGGATGAAAAATCTATCTTCCCATATTTCCCTCTTCTTTGTCCTCTCAAGACCACCCACTTGTGTGTCGCCCCCTCTACCGTCATCCGGTACATCATCATCATCGACATCAATAGATGTCAGAGGAGTAGGTGAAGAGGAGGGCTCGGAACGCTGGCTTTCCGCATCAGAATCAGCAGAAGAATTGTCTGTAGGCTCATTGCGCAATTGATAGCGCCCAATGGGTTGAGGTGGTTGGGACTGGGGCTCGGGATGGACCTCCATAAAGTGACCCTCAGAGGCTTCTCTTGATGGTTCATAAGAGCTGGATTCTGTGGGCTATGTGGCCCTTCCTCTACCGGTAGTGGACTTCTTGGCAATAGATTTGGATTTCACTCCCAGAGGGTGAGTGCCTTTACCCCTGCCTCGGGAGGATTCACCTCTCCCCTTTGATGTATCGCCTCGACCACGGGATCTAACCATTGTATGCAATACAAGTTACATATGTCAGTTGAATTCAAAGCAAGTAAAATAGTTGCAGAATAATTGCAGACAAGCAGTCATTACTGAGACAATGCGGACTACACAATTCTGAGTGCGGCCGCAGACTGTCTAGTACGGGCTGCACAATTTTGAAGTGCAGCTGCAAACACTGGATTGCGGACTGCATAATTGTGAGTATGGACGAACATCTTCAAGTGTGAACCGAATATTTTAAGTGCGGCCGCACAAATCCAAACCTAAAAATTCTGATTCTTCGAAGTTTTAGAGTGCGGCCGCACACTTTCTTTGTGGACAGCCAAAATTTGAATACGGTTTGCACAATTCAAACACACCACAATCCCTATTCACCAGTTATGTGGACCGCACAAAGATATGTGCGGCCACACAATTTGAACACTGTTGGTGCTAAACTTAGGGTTCTTGCAAATTTTTCACAAATTAAGCATGGTGTGCACAAATTAACAAGATTGGTGGTCTACACAGTCTGTAATGAACATGTATGAAACTACCCACATGATTTTGAAGCATAAATTAAGCACATTTGACTAGCAAATGAATTGAACATACCAGTAGTAAATGATGAAGGTAAGAATCTAGCTTGATGAATTGAGTGTGATTTTTGAACAATTTTTGGATTGCACAGTGTTTTCTAGGGCTTGGGAGTTCAGAGAGCGTAAAGTGTGAATAGTGGTGAAAATCCCTATTTGAACCCTAGCAAAGTTGGCCAAAATCTCACCTGAGTGTGGCCACAATTTTGAGTGCGGTCCGTACTCTTTACCTGTGCATGAGCTGAACTTTGCGGTCCGCATAAAACTGAGTCTGGTCGCATATCCTTGTGCGGCCCGCATAATTGTGTGTGCAGCCGCATTTTGGTATTTTTTTTTTTTTGCAAATTACAATTTCAGAGAGTTGGTGATTTTGGGTCCTCAATTGTGCGGTCCGCACAATTTTGGTACGGCCCGCATAAATTCCACACTTGGCCAAGTTTTCCAAATTGTCCCTACAATACACACTCATTCTTGCAATTCACTTCAAATTCAGTTAGCTCAATACCTAACCTATCTACAAAAAGGAAAAATGAAAAAAATGAAAAGAAACATGGGTTGCCTCCCAAGAAGTGCATGATTTAACGTCGCGGCACGACGCAGGTTACCATCAATCACTTGAAATTAAGCAACGCCACAACGTGGCCATCATCAACCTTGCCAAGATAATGTTTCACCAAATGAACATTGACTCTAAACATCTCATCATTTTTGTTCTTCAAGTCTAATGCACCGAAGGGTGTCACATGCACAACTTCAAATGGGCCACTCTACTAGGATTTCAACTTTCCCGAAAACATCCGCAATCGAGAATTGAACGATAGCACAAGATCGCCTTCTTTGAACTCTTTATTCCGGATATACTTGTCATGGAGGTACTTCATCTTTTCCTTGTACAAGGACGAACTTGAATATGCATGGAACCGGAATTCATCAAGCTCATTCAATTGCGCTACCCTTAAGTTGGCGGCCACATCCCACTCAAGATTAAGCTTCTTCAATGCCCACATAGCCTTGTGCTCAAATTCCACAGGTAGGTGAAAAGCTTTCCCGAACACTAACCGATACAGAGACATACCAATTGGTGTTTTGTAAGCTTTCCTATAAGCCCAAAGAGCATCATCAAGTTTCTTCGACCAATATGTTCGGTTGGCATTCACGGTCTTTGACAAAATTCTCTTGATCTCCCGGTTGGAGACTTCAACTTGTCCACTTGCTTGAGGATGATAGGGGGTCTACACTTTGTGAGTGACACCATACTTTGAGAGTAAAGTATCAAAAGCTTTGTTGCAACAGTGCGATCCCCCATCACTAATAATGGCCCTTGGAGTGCCAAACCTTGTGAATATGTTCTTTTTCAAAAATTCCACCATACTTCGAGCTTCGTTGTTAGGAAAATCCATGGCTTAGACCCATTTTGACACATAATCCAAGAATACCAATATGTAAGTGTTCCCACAAGAGATCATGAATGAACCCATGAAATCAATGCCCCACACATCAAAAATATCAATCTCCAAGATGGAAGTGAAGGGCATCTCATTTTTCTTGGAAATCCTACCGACCCTTTGACATTCATCACAATGCTTGACAAGATCACTAGCGTCCTTGTAAAGGGTAGGCCAATAGAATCCACAACTCAACACCTTTGTAGACGTTTTTGCTCCACCATGGTGACCACTATATGGAGAAGAGTGGCAAGCTTCAAGAATTCCTTATTTTTATTCCTCCAGCACACATCATCTAATCACCCCATCAGTACAATCCGGAAGAGATAATGCTTGTCCTAATAATAGTCAAGGCAATCCAATTTGAGCTTGTTCCTTTGGTTTGAAGAGAACTCATTCGGTACAATGCCACTCATAAGATAATTGGCTAAGTTGGCAAACCATGGCATCCCGGTCATAGAAATGGCTAGGATTTTCTCTTCGGGAAATGAATCATTTATCTCAAGGCTATCATTTGGCCTCCCCTCCTCCTCCAAACGAGACAAGTGGTCCGCCACTTGGTTTCCACTACCATTTTGGTCTTGAATCTATGGATCAAACTCTTGTAAAAGAATCACCCACCACATTAATCTTGCTTTAGAATCCTTCTCGCTCATCAAATATCGAAGCACCGCATGGTCGGTGTGAACAATCACCTTTGTACCCATCAAGTACGGGTGGCACTTCTCCATAGCAAGGACAATAGCAAGGAGCTCTTTTTCAGTCACTGTGTATTTGACTTGGGCATCATTCATGGTCTTACTAGCATAGTATACCGGATGGAAGATCTTGTTGATACGTTTCCCCAATATCGCTCCAACCGCCACATCGCTTGCATCGCACATGAGCTCAAAGGGTAAGCTCCAATTCAGTGCGTTGATAATAGGAGTAATAGTCAACTTATACTTGAGCAATTTGAATGCCTTCATACAATCTTTGTTGAAATGGAACTTGGCATCCTTCTCCAAAAGTTTTCCCAAGGGAGTTTGGAGATCACTTCAACTTTGGCTTTATCAACCTCAATACCATGCTTTGAAAATTTGTGGCAAAGGACAATGCCTTCCTCGACAATGAAGTGACATTTCTCCCAATCCAAAACCAAGTTTGTTTCCTCACATCTTGCCAATACCTTGTCTAAAACCTCAAGAAAGTTCTACACCATACCGGTGAATATGGCCATCATACACCGTTGGAAAGTCGTCGGTGCATTGCATAACCAAAATGGCATTTGCGAGAATGCAAAAGTACCATAAGGACAAGTGAAAGTGGTCTTCTCTTGGTCTTCAGGAGCAATAATAATCTGATTGTAGCCGGAGTATCCATCAAGGAAGAAATAAAAAACACGTCCGGCCAACTTATCCAACATTTGATTAAGAAATAGAAGCGGAAAATGATCTTCGCGAGTGACTTTGTTGAGCTTCCTATAGCCTATGCACACTCTCCACCCTGTGACAGTTCTTGTGGGGATGAATTCATTCTTGTCATTTGTTATCACAGTCATGCCCCTTTCCTTGGGACACATTGCACCGGCGAACTCCATGAGTTATCGGAAATGGGGTACACAACCCCGGCATCCAACCATTTAATGATCTCCTTGTTCACTACCTCTTGCATTGATTCATTTAATCTTCTCTGATGTTCCACGGAGGGTTTGGAATCCTCCTCCAAAATAATCTTCTGCATGCAAAAGGCAAGGCTTATCCCTCGAATATCCACCAATGTCCATCCTATAGCTTTCTTCCTCTTTTGAAGCACCGCCAAAGTAGAATCTACCTGCACGTTAGGTTAGCAAGAGGAAATAATAACAGGTAAAGTGGAACAAGGGCCAAGAAACTCATACCTGAGATGTAAAGGAAAAGGCTTTAACTCCAAAGTGGGAGGCGCCTCGATTGAGGGCTTTGTTGGAGGAGTTTACCGATTTTCAAGATCTAAGGACAATTTTCGGGGTTCATAAGTATATGACCCCATTCCTTGCAAAACATTGACACATTCCACAAATCCTTCCTTCTCATCATCATCATGATTAAGCAACACAACTTCCAAGGTATCCTCAACATTCATTACAACACTAGCATAATCGACAATCATTTCGGTCACTAAGTCCACAAACGAACAAACTTCGTTGCTATTTGGTTGCCACATCGATTTGCACACATGGAAAATCACCTTTTCATCACCCACTCGAAAAGTGAGCTGATCGGCTTCCATATAAACCAGAGCCTTCCCCGTAGCAAGGAAAGGTCTACCCAAGATAATAGGAACCTCATAGTCAACCTCATAGGCAAGAATCACAAATGAACTAACACATCATCAATAACCCTAAATGGCCTATTCATAGTCCGATCCACCATTTGCAACCTCATTGATGTGGGTCTTGGTTTCCCAATTCCCAAAGTTTTGAACATGGAGTAGGGAATCAAGTTGATACTTGCCCCCAAATCACATAAAGCTTTGGAAAAGTCGGTGCTCCCAATAGTGCAAGGGATTATGAAGGCGCCGGGATCTTCCAACTTCGGAGCCATTGAGTGCACAATAGAAGTCACTTGATGTGTCATTTTGATAGTATCACAATTCATTGATGTTTTCTTTGTTACAAAAATCCTTCATGAACTTTGCATAGCCCGTCATTTGTTCTAATGCTTCAACCAATGGCATATTAATGGACAAACTCTTCATCATATCAATAAACTTCTTGAATTGGTTCTCACTATTTTTCTTTGCGAGTCCTTGAGGGTATAGAGGAGGAGGCCTTGGAATTGGTACCTTGGCCTTCGGCACTACCAGTTCTGGTATGTCAATCATGTGTTCCCTAGATGAGTTCTCTTCTTCTTGTGTCTCCTCCACACTTTCACCAATGTAAATTCTCACTTCTTCATTATCTTGAAACACATTGCTTGGCATGTCATCTTTTTGAACCACAAATCATCATCCACAACTTTTCTTTGGTTTGAGGCACTTGACGCCCCACATTTTCCACTCCGTGTGGTTACGGCCATCGCATATCCCGTATTGTTCCCACCCTTCGGGTTCACCACCATATCACTGGGTAGTGCCCCCTTAGAACGAGTGTTCAAAGCTTGCGAGATTTGGCCAAGTTGAACTGTTGTGGGAGGCTAATTGAGCATCGGAGCCGGCATTTTTCTCCATCATTTTTTTGAACATATTTTCAATATGTCCCATCTCATTATTAGAAGAACTAGAACCTTGTGACGGATATGGAGGCGGGTTGCTTGGTTGTTGATACATCGGGGGCCTTTCAAAGCCTGACCCCCAATTCCTTTGGTTATTATTGTTCAAACCCCCTTAGTTGTTGCCTTCCCAATTGCTTTGATTGTTTCCACCCGAATTGCCTTGATTATTACCTCCCCAATTGCCTTGATTACCTTGATTACTCCAATTGCCTTGATTATTGTTATTTCCCCAATTACCTTGATTCTTGTTGCCACTACTCCAATTGCCTTGGTGGCCTTGGTTGTTCCAATTTCCTTAATTTCCTTGTGATCTCCATTATTGTTGATTTTGTCCTTGAGCATTATTTATTTGACCTTGATAATTTTTGACATATTGCACTTCTTCTTCTTGATCATTATACGAATCACTTTGGTCATACCCACTATCATCTTGCACAAATTGTTCCGGATGATTTTGTACTTTTTGATCTCTTTGTTGTCTCTTATTTATCAGCATATTCACCCCTTCCATCGCATTCACTTGCTTCGGCCATTGAACTTGTTGAAGCTGAGCTTTGGCCAATTGGTTCATTGTGGTTGTCAACTCGGCAATAGCTTGCCCATGATCATATAGTTCCTGGTTTAGGTGAATGACATTTGGGTCACCTTTAGGAACATTGACCCTACTTTGCCACGCCGACGAGGTATCCGCCATCTCATCTAAAATTTCACAAGCTTCGGCATAAGGCGTGTTCATGAAGTTCCCACCGGCGAGTTGATTTACCATACATTGATTTGTTGTGTTGATCCCCATGTAGAAGGTTTGTTGGATCATGGCCTCGGTCATATCATTATTCGGGAACTCTTTAACCATGGTACGATATCTTTCCCAAATCTCGTGCAATGGCTCATTGGGCTCTTGCTTGAAAGCTAGAATTTCATCCCGTAGTGTAGCCATGTTCCCCAGAGAGAAGAATTTAGCAATGAATTTTTCGTCCAATTCATCCCATGTATGGATGGAATGATTGGGTAATCTCTCTAACCAGTCCAATGCCTTTCCCCGTAGAGAAAAGGGAAATAGCCTCAAATGCAGTGCATCCTCGAAAATATTTGTTTGCTTGCTCCCCCAACAAGTATCGACGAACCCCTTGAGATGCTTGTAAGAATTTTGGCTTGGAGCCTCGATGAAGAAACTCCATTGCTCAAGTAGTGTAAGCATCACGTTGGTGATATGGAAGTTTCCCGCCCTAATATGGGGCGAGACTATAGCACTAGCACAACCCTCATTCGACAGCACCTTCTGCACTGCCGCTCTTGGTGGAGGTGGGGGAGGGACGGGAATATTATCATGAGGCGGCCGGCCTCGCCTATTTTCTTGAGGTTCGGGATGAACCTAATCTCCTTGATCATCTTCCACTTCCTCCCCCAATGAAAAATTCTCGATGGACTAATTGTTGAGAGTCATTCTCGTACCTATAAGCAATTCAAAAACAAAATTAGTGACTCGGAAGGAAAAGAAGATATATCACACAAAAAACCTAGATATATAGCTAAATCCGTTTAACTCCCTGACAATGACACCAAAAATTGATCTCTCCCAAACTCACACCACAAATATAGGTAGTGAGGCAGTCGAAGCAATAATAAAAACCCAATGCAGGTCAGGGTCGAATCCTCAGGGAGTTAGAATTTGGATTAGGTATATACTTGGTGTGAATTTATGATATGCCTTAGATTACTCTTCCACATTCTTGTTTGATGTTTCTACTTCTACTTTGAGCTATTGATTGGAATTATAAAACTAGGAGACAATATTTTTGGTTTGGTTGTTTTTCAAGTGATAAAAGATCTAGGGTTGCGACTTCTGCCTAGTTGGTTACCTAACGGATTTAGAGCTTTAGAGCATGTTTGGTTGATCGGGATACAATATATCTATCACACTCAATTACTCACTCTATACCTCTCGGTAGTTTGAGTGACTTCGCCCGATTTTCCTCTTCAAGTCTAAATGGGTATTTCATAAAGCAAGTGATAAATGCTCTATTCGGGTCTTACTATCTCTAGGTTCGACCCTTTAGTTAGGGATATCAATTTCTTGAGTTCACCCTAATTCCTAGTTAGCCAAGTTTTTCTAGACTTAGTATCTCTTTCTCAAGTAGAGACTAAGTCAAATGGGCATGAATCAATGTTTGCAACCATTAATCTAGAATTCAAGCACGAACAAGGCTAAATATCATATACCCAATCATAAATAAGCCTTAAATCAATAACACATTAAGTGCCCATAATAGGGTTGAGTCACAACCCTAGCTAAGGGTTTAGTTACTCATAGAAAATGAGGAAATAAAAGAAGGTATTAAGATAGAATGCATAATAATTGATTAAGGAAAGAAATTCTAATGCTTTGAAGCTAATCTAGTACAATATTACTCAATACAATAAAGAAAAATGACTTAGGTGCTCTACACTGATACAACTTAACCTAAATATGACAAAAAGTTCTATTTATACTAAGCTAAAAATATCTGACAAGAATGCCCCTACAGAGGTTGTGCGGCCACACAATTCTACGTGCGGTCCGCACTTATAGCTTGACTGGTCAACTGGGCCTTCTGCGGTCGCATAAAAGTGGGATGCGACCGCACTTTATTTATTTATGTGAACCGCACATTTCTGAGTGCGGGCCGTGCACTTGAGATTGCACTGGGGCTGGACCTTCTTAGGCGGACCGCACATTTGTGACTGCGGCCGCACTTTGGACCTGCGGCCTTACAATAATCGTGTTGTCTGCATATCTTCAGATGACCGAAAAACAAACTCTCTGAATCTCTTCTTTTGCGGCCGCATAATAATTGTGCGGTACGCATTCCCTGAAGAAAATCCAACAGTGAAACTTCATTGTTTGTTGTCGTACACAGTGTTCTACGGTCGGCACTGTAGGCCTTTTTTCCTTGTTTTGGTTCTTGCCCAATTTTGACTCCTTTTGAGTTGATTTTTACTTCTTTGGCTCGTTTCCCAATATTCCTGCAAGAAAGCACATTTCATTAGTTCTCGGGAATACCTTTAAGCATTTTTGAGCTAAAATGCAAGTAAAAGAGAGAAAATAAGCTGTCAAAATCCCTACTTAACAGATATTTCTGAGCCCAGCCGAGTTCTTGCTTGCGTCGTTGCCTAATCTTCACTATTGGAGCAGATCAAGGATCGAAAGTTTGACTATTCGAACCTGTTGATTCTCAGAGAGACGGTACTACAAGGTAGTGCCAAGGAGGTTTCTATTGGCGATGATGGTGTTCTGCGACTCCAGGGTCACCTATGTGTTCCTAATGTCGATGGTCTAAGGGAGATGATTCTAGAGAAGGCGCACAGTTCTCAGTATTCCATTCATCCAGGTGCTACGAAGATGTATCGTGACCTGAGGCAGCATTATCGGTGGCGGCGGATGAAGAAATAAATAGTGGAGTATGTGGCTAGATGCCTAAATTGCGAGTAGGTTATGTATGAGCACCAAAGGCAAGGAGGCCTACTCCAGAAGATGACCATACCTAAGTGAAAGTGGGAGCGCATCACTATGGACTTCGTGGTTTTGTTGCCGCGGACTTTGTAGAAGTTTGATGTAGTTTGGGTCATTGTAGATAGATTGACCAAGTCGGCACACTTTATCCCTGTGATGACTACATACACTTCAGAGAGATTGGCCCAGATTTATATCTAGGATATAGTTCGGTTGCATGGTGTGCCCGTTTCCATCATTTCAGACAGAGGTCCTCAATTTAATTCACATTTCTGGAGAGCGGTACAGGGTGAGCTGGGGACCCGCGTAGAGCTCAGCATAATAATTCATCCGCAGACCGACGATCAGTCAGAGCGGACGGTTCAGTTATTGGAGGACATGCTCAGAGCATGTGTGATTGACTTTGGAGGGTAGTGGGATCGATTCTTTCCTTTGGCCGAGTTTGCTTACAATAACAATTACCAGTCCAACATCGAGATGGCCCTGTTCGAGGCTTTATATGGTTTGCGATGTCGTTCTCCCATTGGGTAGTTTGAGCCCGGTGAGGCTAGGTTGTATGGTACTGATTAGGTGAAGGATGCCTTGGAGAAGGTGAAGTTGATTCAGGAGTGACTCCGCACAGCACAGTCCCGACAGAAGAGTTACGCGGATCGGAAGGCGCGTGACTTATCATTCATGGTGGGCAAGAAGGTTCTCCTGAAAGTCTCACTAATGAAGGGGATCATGAGGTTTGGGAAGAAGGGAAAGTTGAGCCCAAGGTTTTTAGAACCATTTGAGGTGTTGAGGCGAGTCGGGGAGGTTGCTTATGAGCTTGCTTTGCCTCCCAGTCTATCGGGAGTTCATCCGGTTTTCCATGTATCGATGCTCCGGAGGTATCATCCCGACTTGTCGCATGTATTAGACTTTAGCACGATTCAGATAGATGAGAGTCTGGGTTATGAAGAAGAGCCAATTGCCATTGTTGATAGACAGGATCACCAGTTGAGGTCCAAGAGGATTTCCGCGGTGAAGATCCAATGGAGGGGCCAAACAGTCGAGGAAGCGACTTGGGAATACGAGGAGGACATATGGAGGAGATATCCTCACTTGTTCAGCACCCCAGGTATGATTCTAGACCCATTCAAGGAAGAACGTTTGTTTAAGATGTGGAAAATGTAACGACCCGACCAATCATTTTGCTTTCTAGAACCCTGTTTCCCTAAATAAGACTCCTCGTACGTGTTTTCACTATTTTATAACTTGCAGGGATGGTTAGTTTGAGATTTGGAAGGGTTCAGGTTGAAATCGGAACAATTGGCTCCTTAAGTTGGCCTAAAAGGCTAAGTTTGACTTCGGTCAACATTTCAAGTAAACGACCTCAGAATCGGGATTTGACGGTTCCAATAGGTTCGTATGATAATTTTAGACTTGGGCGTATGCTCGGTTTAGGTTTTGGATAACCCAGGAGCGTTTCGGCATCTAATATCAAATGTTGGTTCTTGAAGAATTTTGAAGTTCTTTAAATTTGGTTTGGTGCAGGTTTTGGTGTTATCGAGGTCCATACGGAATTACGAGACCGGAAATAGTTTCGTAATATTATTTAAGACTTTCATGCAAAATTTGGTGTATCTCACTCTCCCTGAGAATAAAATCTGCACCCATTGAGGTAAGACTGACCACTACAAATATGAGTGTACTGCAAAAGAGCAGGTCAGTCGAAAAAATGAGAGGTTTGTAAAAAGGAAAAACTGGCTACCAAATTGGGCCAGAAAAAATTTGATTCATCCATTCTCTCATAGAAAAGGAACCAAACTAGTTTGGGTTCTTAAAACTAACCCCTGGTTCTTTTGTAGGTTCAAGTGAGAGGAGGCAGCCAAATTTGGTATTTGGATAGTGGCTGCTCAAAGCATATGACAGGGAACATGGAACAGTTCCTTTCACTTGAAAGTCTCAAAGAAGGAAATGTCTCCTTTGGAAATGGAAAGAAAGGTGAAATTATTGAGGTTGGTAAGGTAGGTAAGGATGACACACGATCCATTGAACATGTGTATCTAATAGATGGCTTGAAATATAGCCCGATCAGTGTATCACAACTGTATGACAGAGGTAACTTGGTTTCTTTTACTTCCACAAATGTTTTGTGATTAACCTGCTTACTGACAAGATTGTTTTGCAGGGAAAAAGAATGAATAACATCTATGTCATAGAATTGTCCGCACTGTCTGAAAATGAACTCACTTGCCTAAGTATTTTGGACAGTGATCTCCTCCTGTGGCACAAACGAATTGGTCATGCGAGTCTGACTCAGCTTAACAAACTAGTCTCTCAGAACTTAGTTGTAGGAATTCCTAACAGTAAGTTCAAAGAGGACAAAGTTTGTGAGGAATGTGCCAGGGGGAAGCAGGTAAGGTCCTCTTTCAAAAGTAAGAAAATAGTCAGTACCACTAGGACGTTGGAACTGGTTCATATGGATATGTGTGGTCCTATGAGAACTCTGAGTAGAGGTGGTAAGAGATAATTGATGGTGCTAGTAGATGATTATTCAAGGTTCACCTGGACCTTATTCCTGGCATCTAAGGATGAAGCATTTGATATGTTCACCTCATTTGTCAAGAAAAATCAAAATCAATTAGGACATCAACTAGCATCAATAATATCTGACCATTGTACTGAATTTGAGAATGCTAAGTTTGTTGAGTTCTGTGATGAACATGGTGTCAATCATAACTTTCTGCTCCTAGAACCCCACAACAAAATGGGATTGTTGAAAGGAAAAACAGAACTCTTGAAGACATGGCAAGAATCATGCTTCTATCTAGCAAACTACCACAGCTTATGGGCTGAAGCAATAAACACTGCTTGTTACATAATCAATAGATGCATGACCAGACCTCTGGTAGAGAAAACTCCCTATGAATTAATTAAAGGGATAAATCCCAACGTATCCCACTTTAGGGCTTTTGGATGCAAGTGTTTTGTGCATAATAATGGCAAAGATTCCCTAGGAAAATTTGACCCCAGAAGTGATGAGGGAGTATTCTTGGGATATTCATCACATAACAAAGCTTATAAAATGTATAATAAAAGAACTATGTGTGTAGAAGAAAGTGTACATGTTGTATTTGATGAAACTAACACTCTTACTGAGAGACATGAACCAGAAGATGAGGAGCTTGGACTGGTGAGAAGCAGTGATCACATTGAAGCAAACATGGAAGGTGGAACAAGTGACAGACCAGGTTCAACTACCCCGAGCAACATGATAGGGTGAATTCAACATATGCAACTGGCCCTGATCATGATCCTGCTCCACAACAACTAGACACTATGGAATTTTCTAGGAATGAATAGTTGGTACTCAAACCACACAGATATCAGAGTTATCACTCTATTGAGAACATCATAACAGATTTGACATCCGGAATCAAAACAAGATCATCCTTGAAAAATATGTGTGCATTTGATGCCTTTCTATCCATGATCGAACCAAAGAGCATTGGGGAAGCCCTACAAGATGCTGATTGGGTAAATGCCATGCAAGAAGAGCTGAATCAGTTTGAAAGAAGTCAAGTATGGCACTTGGTACCCAGGCCACTAGACAGATCAGTGATTGGCACCAAGTGGGTCTTCAGGAATAAGCTCGATGAGGATGGAAATGTTACAAGGAATAAGGCAAGACTAGTTGTTCAAGGGTATAGTCAAGAAGAGGGAATTGACTATGATGGGACCTTTGCCCCTGTGGCAAGACTGGAGGCAATCAGACTTCTTATAGCATTTGCTGCACACATGGAATTCACTCTTCATCAGATGGATGTTAAGAGTGCCTTTCTCAATGGCTATCTGAAGGAAGATGTATTTGTCAAGAAGCCTCCAGGTTTTGAAAGCAAGGAGTCACCTGACAACGTATACAAACTCGACAAGGCTCTGTATGGTCTCAAACAAGAACCAAGAGCATGGTACGAACGATTATCAAAATTCCTGCTAGAACATAGGTACAAATGAGGAAAAATTGACAGTACCTTGTTCTTAAAGGAAAAGGGTAAGGATCTCCAGGTTGTGAATATATACGTGGATGATATTATATTTGGGGCGACTTCTGAAAAATTGAGCAAGGAATTTGCTATGCTTATGGGGAGTGAGTTTGAGATGAGTATGATGGGTGAGCTAAACTTCTTCTTAGGCTTGAAAATCAAGCAAAACTCAAATGGAACAATGGTCCACCAACAAAAGTATGTGAAGGAATTGCTGAAGAAGTTTAAAATGGAAGACTCAAAGGAAATAGACACTCCCATAGCCACAGCTACAAAATTGGATGTGGATGAACCTGGTTCATCTGTTGATCAGAAGCTATACAGAGGGATGATTGGGTCTCTATTATATCTCACTGCCAGCAGACCTGATATTGTGTTCAGCGTGGGACTGTGTGCTAGGTTTCAGGCAAATCCAAAGGAGTTCCACCTCACTGTAGTGAAGAGAATTTTGAGATATTTGAAAGGCACCACTGATTTGTGCCTTCAGGATTCTAAAGGTAGTAATTTTGACCTTGTAGGATATACTGATGCTGATTATGANGGGATGCATTCCTATTTTCTGTGATAACACTAGTGCCATTAGTATGACGAAGAACCCGGTTCATCATAAGAGAACTAAGCACATAGATGTTAGGCACCATTTCCTGAGGGATAACTATGAAAAAGGAATGATCTCAATTTAATTTTGTGCTACTAATCAAAAAATTGTAGATATCTTTACTAAAGCACTGATTAGGGAGCATTTTAAGAGAAACAAGCTTGAACTAGGGATGATTAAAATCACCTTATTGAAAAAAAAATTGAAATTTTTTTTTTGGCTAGAAACACTAACATAGATAATCAACTAGTCTAATCATTGCTCAGCATCATGACTTTACTTTCATACTCTCTTTTCATGTATTAATATAATTCCCTGGTTGCTAATGATGTTTCTCTATCTTTGTAAATAGAGGCAAACTAAGGACTTTAACACGATGAACCTGGTTCATCTCTGCTGGTTCATCTGACAAGGTACGTGCTCATCTCCATACAATTATTGAACTAATTACAGTCACACATGAGCAGGATTCTATCTATATTTGGTTCATTTCAAATTCTTTGTACTAATCCCTAAATGAACCTGTTCCAAGAAGTCACATCAGTACTCAATTAGCCTAGAGGTAGGGAACTCTTAACCGTATAATCAATGACACTCCTACAACTATTAGACTTCCACTTAAATAAATATTCTATCTGTTGTATAATTAATAGCCATATCTTATATAAGGGTCATCATTACTCTCGTCTTCATAAAGTAACCGTCGAACCAAGATCATTAGTCTTCAAACCCAAAACTGATCACTCTTTCTTTTCTTCCTAACAACACTCATAATCATGTCTTCACCACCATCTGCTTCTTCTTCTTCATCACCAAATCGTGATTCTGATGGGGGGAACTATGAATCAGATTCAAATTCTCCATCTATATACAGTTCTCAATCACCTGAAAACCCTCCTATTCCTAAAAACCCTCATGTTCCAAAACCAACATCTAAACCTAACCCAACCCCTCGTGGTCGTCGTGTAAAGGTTCTTGCTATAAAATCAGTGGCTTCTAGGTCACGTACAAAATTCTTAGAGGCAATTCTGCAGGCTGAAAAGGATAATAATTCTGAACCATCAAGTGAATCTTTTAAATCAGCCAACGAGGATGAAGCACCTGGTTCATTAAATTCTGAACAAGGTAATCGTGATGCAATTTCTGAGTCTGTTAATACTGAGAACAGGTTTGTTCAGGTTGGGTATGTAGTTGATATTGAAGTGCCTAGTAGGCAAAGAAAATTGGAAAAAGGTAAAGTTCTTGAGGGAAAGGGATTTGTGGAGGAAGGTACTACATTGACTATTTGCGGTCCCATTCCTGAGAAGTTTGGAGAAGATGTCACAGAGTTAGGGGGAAGTGTAGTCGAGGAAGCATCGGCAGGTCTAGCAAGCTTAAAGAAAGGAGTAGATGAACCTAGTTCATCTGGGGACGAGACACTGGCTGATAGGCTAAGGAAACTGGGGGAGTCCTATAACCCCAAGAAAAGGAGGACTTAGAAGTCCAAGAAGGCTACTAACCCAGTTCATTCTAAGAAGAGGAAGCTTCTATAGCTGCTGATGCTCCTGTTCCTAAGGTGCCTTCTACACGTAGTGCTGTGAGAGAGGAAGGAAAACTGTTTGACAAGGCTCTACTTGAGAGCAAGAAAAAGAGAGCTGCAAAGAGATAGGCTAAAGTAGGAGAGCCTATAGAGACTGTTGTTGTTGAAGAGGATACGATGGACCTGGTCCATCATGAGGAGCAGACTGCTCCTGTTGTGGTTGAGGCACCAAAATCAAAAAGGGCTAAGGCTTCTTCAGAGAAGTCAGCTACAGTGTCTGCCACACCTACAAGAATCGTTAAAAGGACCAGGTCCAAGGCAAGAAAAGTGAAGGTTGTTGAGAAATATGATGATAAAGAGTGGACTGGAGAAGACGAGGGGGGAGTTAGTGAGGTGACTGAAAGAATCACCTTGTTTGGAAAAATAACAATTCTGAAAGGAAACTTGTTGAAGGATCTCGAGGAACCTGGGGTGAGATACCTGCTGGACACACTGGATGTTCAGGGGTGGAAGAACATGGTCCTTCACATGGAAGGAAGGTTGTCTAGAGCTGAACTGGTGGAGTTCATGGGTAATGCAGTGGTCAAGGATGGTAGGGTCACTACCACAGTCAAAGGAATTCAAGTCTCCTTTGATGCTAAAGAATTGGGAGAAATTATGCAGATTCCTGCTGAGGGCTACAAAGATTACACTAGGCAAAGATGGCCTAGTTTAGATGGGATGGCCTCAGCAATAAATATTACCAGATTCTTCAGTGACAATGAAAGGGAAATTAAACCCAGGCCAGTCTACAAAAGTGAAATGAAGCCAGAACACAAGTTGCTTTTCGAATTTGTCATCAAGTTCTTGCTGCCAAGACAATAACGAAGGCACATAGCCAACTATATGGATCTGACCTTGATGGAATGTTTGTATAGGGGAAAGCAGATTAATTGGCCAGCCTTCATCATCCAACTCTTGGACAAAGTTGTGAATGGAACAAAAGCACATGCAATCCCATATGGCTTTATTCTGACAGTTGTGCTTGCTCATTTTGATGTTCCTGTGAAAAAGCTGAGATGGCTATTGCCAAGGACTATTTTGGGAAGGATACTTTTCTGACTTGGGATTATACTGTCAATGTTCCTACAGATGAACCTGGTTCATCTAGGAAGCATCCTGTCAACAACAAAGTTAGAACTATGGTGCAGGAAAGCGAGATCAAGGATATGGAAATCCTTCGTTTGAAATCTCGTTTGATTGAGGTTGAAGCTGAGCGGGATGCTCTCAAGGCTGAATTAGCAAAAGAGAAGGAAAATAACGAGGGTGTTCTTACTTAGATGCTTTATCTTCTAGAAACCAAGACCACAACCTCCTCTGCACCTTCCCATCCTTAGGCTGTCCCGAGCTACCAAAACCCCTTTTAGACCAGTTTTTCTGTTTCTGTTGTTTTTATTCTGTTTTGCTCATGGCTATGGCTGTTTTTGGTTTTTTGTATGGTGTTTGATGTTCGTTGCTAATCAATGAATTTTTGTTGTTTTGTTATTGACTTGTCTCAATTTCTCAGATAGCTTACATTTATTGGCTTCTTATGATGATTAATCATGTTTGCACCTGCAGTTGCCTCAATGGCCATGAGTAATTGTTAACAACACTGGTGATTTTATCATTTTGCAAACTTTTCGATGATGCCAAAAGGGGGAAGAAAAGTGCTTTTATGTTTCAAGTGATATTTATAATCTAATGAACCTGGTTTCTCTATGATAAGTGAACTTGGTTTCTCTATGATAAATGCTTAAAAAACATACAAAGTGTTTGAAGTGTATGCAGGGAGAAGCACAGAGTTTTTTTATCATCATAAAAAAGGGGGAATTTGTTGACCCAAGTCACTGCATAGTTTTAAAGATTGACAAATGTCTGACTAGTTGAACCAGGTCCATCAGAGCACACATAGTTGACCTGACGCGTTGGCACACAAACCTTATATGCATAGGAGATGAATGCGATTGTGAAGTATCAACGAACAAGGAGAATTTCTTCTAATGCGAAAAGGTTGCAAATTGATAAGAGAATAGAAGTTGAATTCAGCAAGGACAGTAACGAAGGAAGGAAGTTGAGTTTAATATGAACTCGTTCTCCCAGGTAGAGTTATACCAGAACTGAACGACAAACTCAACAACTGACTCTATAAATAATTGAAGTATTCTTGCTTGAATCAAGAACGTACAAGTGCAGAAGTGAATCAAGATCTGAAAGCAAAATCCCCAGATATTTTGCAAGAAGAATTATTGTGCGATACAAGGGCTACAGACCAGCTAGAAGAACCAGTTCCATCTGCTTTTCAGCTTTCATAGAAGCAATTGTAATATGTACGCATTGTTCAAGTTAGAGTTAACTTGAAGCTTGTAAAAATTAGCTAGAGGCTAGTTACTACGAAGGGATTAGAGTTAGTCCTAGGATTACAAAAGAGTTTATTTTGTAAGTCCGTTTGGCTCAAAGTTTTAGTGAAGAGTTTGAGCAAATCCTACTGAGGAGTAGGTCGTGGTTTTTTCACCTTTTGAGCCAGGTGTTTTCCACGTAAAAATCTCTGTATTTTACTTTAATTCTTTTATTATTCCGCAACAGTAGAAGTTAGAACACCAAGAAGAACCAGGTTCTTCTAGAGGGACAGCACTCGAAAATTGGGTACCACACAAATTAACTTGTCTTGTTGTGTGGTATTGACGTCTAAAACATCAAGGTTTGTTCAATATTAATACGTTAAAAGTATTATTATTTACTTTGTAAATCCCCATGCTTTACTATTTAAATTGAAGGAAAAATATGATTTCAAAAATAATAAAAGGAAAATCAAATTAAGTATATATTGTTGGCTTGCTTGACAATGGTGTCTGACGCCATCACGACCTTAACAAATTTTGGGTCGTGACAATCACATGACCCTGATTTTGTAGGCTCGAGAGGTCGCATTGAGGGCAGAAGTTCGATAAAGAGCTAGCTCGGGCTCGAAGGCAGAATAAGAGGATCGGAGACCTAAGTGTTCGAGAGAAATCGGAGCCAAGTACGATCGATTCAAAAGTAGTGTCGTTATGAGTTTGTTACAAAATGATAAGATTCTCACCACGTCCCAAGAACATGGCGTAAATTCCGGAATAGATTTGTACGAATAAGTACAAATCTGTACTAGGTGGTTGTATTGGTAAAAGAAGAGTTTCACCCGTATGATAATTCATGATGACTCAGCCGGCTACGTGGACCAAGGAAAACATGACAGCTGGACATGATTCTATAAAGAGGGGCGAAGCAAAGTGACACGACTCAATAAACCTATGGAGTAATCAGCTACGAGAAACTCAACCTGATTGAGACAAGGAATAGACACGGTCAGAATGAATCCGGACATAGCTACGGAAAGATTTAGAGACCCTCAATTAATGACTCACGCGTTACACAACCTTCATGCAACAATTACGGTCATTCTATGTAACGTCCCATTAATGTAATAATTAATCATTAATGAGCGATAATTGTAAGAGGTAGATGATGCGAGACTAGAATTCATAGTTTAACATGTTATATGCCTTACATTTTATGCGCATTAATGATAAAAATACACTTTTTATGTGCTTAATGGAGTTTATTTCATGTGTAGGTGAATTGGAGATGGAAACCGAGCTAAATGGATGCAAATACGTCGAAAATACGCTTAAGAGGCAACGAGGGAACACCCTGCGCGTACCCAGGCATTTGCCTCCTAAAGCCAGGCTGGCCCTGGCGTTAGGCAGGCGTTATCCTTCTAAAGCCAGCCCTAGCCTGGCGTTATCCAGGCGTTAGCCTCCAAACGCCAGGTCCCTGTTTCGGTCAATTTCGAGTTTTGACAAGTTTAAGTGTTTCCCGGTTGGAATAGAAGTCTCCTACACGTTTAGGGTTTGTCCTAAACTTATAAATAGACCCCAAAAACACAACTTAGGAGAGATTCGAAGAGACGGACGGCAAGACATCAATTTGTACAGATTTTCTTCATTACTTTGTAGTTTCATTATGCAAGTTATTTTAGATTTTATTCTTATGAACTTGTTTAGATAACTTCTTTAATCTAGGGTTTTTGTATAACCCGTTGCGGGATGAACTTATTTTGTTATTAATATAGTTCCGATTGGTTGATTAATCTCTAATTGTTCAAC
>MDKI01242113.1:0-18350 GCA_005239505.1 Nicotiana paniculata | reverse complement strand
TATCACCAAAGATGTAGAGGGTCACCTTCTCAAGAAATAGAAGATCTATGTTATATATATATACTGTTTGTGTATGTGTTTGTGTTGTGTGATGACTATTTGACAATATTGGCTCTTTCTAACTAGCCAGCGTGTGAAATAAATAATGTTGTGTGATGTATGCTAGTCTTCTTCTATGGATGTATTTTCAATGATTAGTATATGTATAAGATACTGTGAAATTTTCGAGTCCGTCCGTGTTGAAGGAATTTTATATATGAATGGTTGAATTTGTTAGAAAAATAATATGTACAATAGAATTTAGCTCGAGGTGTGAATACATTATCCTTATGCCTATATAATGAATAAGATAACTAGGAGTTATACGAGTTATAGTTCATTCGGTGTTGATAGAGAGATTGGGTGGGGTCATGTTATTTTAGGAAGCACATTCACATTTTATTTTGGGAAAAAGTCATTTTTACCCTCTACTTTAGTAAATTGTCCACGTTTATTCCCAGTTTCACTATTGATACAAATACGTCCCTACTTTTAAGAAAGTAGGCCTGAATACCACCAACTCTAATGTCACGAACCAATTTCCCCTTCGTTGGGTATCGTGAAGTATCACGAGTACATCTGCACGCAATGTGCATAAGTGTAGTATCACGAGTAAGTAACAGAACTAACCTTAGGTTGAAAGCAATGACGAGCTAACACATGATCGAGTCCAAAGCCAATATTTCCACAACATATCATAACAACATAAATGCAAGTATAAAATAGATATCTTAAAAGTAAAATACTCAGCTCGTTCACAGTTTCAGAAGATGGTCATGCTTTTCAAATATCTTAGTGAAAGAAAATCCCAATCTCGTACCGAAAATGCCAAAAGTACGAGCGAGTTTGAAAATTGTAATTTTCCAAATATCCTTTCCACAATAAATGAAATGTTTCATTTTATTTCCAAATAACAAGTATAAAGGACCTCTCCATACCCACATATCAATGTGTATAATAAGTCATGAATGATGTGATACTATATAGCGTGAGGAAAAATGCATCTCTATGCCTGTATGTCATGAATGCATGTAAATTGCATGTATTTCAGAGATGAAACATGTACTCACACTCCTAGAGTACTCAATCTCATTACCTTGTATCCTCTCTTATTAAGCTCAAAACTCAGCACACTAAATCACTTAGCGTTGTATAATAATTGTTGCGGCGTGCATCCCAATCCATATATATATATAGTCGATGAAAGTCATTTACTCTGCTCAATTCTCAATTAAACCGACCAAACAGGCTGAACGACCTGTGCCCCATTAGCATACCAACACCCAAGGGAGTAACCCACACTCCTAAGCAACCGAGCAATCTCCTACTCCATGCACATTACATCATTCACATCTAAGCCACTGTATCTAGGAATTCCCTTACTCGAGCAATCTCCTACTCCATATACTCATAGAGTGTAATACAACTTGTATCTAGGAATTCCCTTACTCGAGTCATCCTTAATCTCAACCACTGTAGTCATGACCGATTCACTAGTATACCTCAAACCGAAACAAATACAACACATAATCGTGATCAATTCGTAGATAGCAGACTCCCCCTCTTGCCTCAAAGCCATGCATGAAAACACACAATAACTCACAATGCCTATACACTATTACTGCCATATTACCGTAGTGAAATTTAACTAAAATAATACGACCTATCTAATACCTCAAATAATCCGCAAATCTTCCATTCACCCTTGTAGTAGTCAATCCAACTTCCACCAGCGATCCAAACTCAAATTGTAACATATATCATACACTGGAAAAAGAAAACTCTCCACAAAACATCATAGGGACCACACAACCTCAAGACACCTTGCAGGAGATAGCCCACCTGCTTTGCCTCAAACAGACATCTTTCTATGCCCTTTCATAGTCATAACTATTATGTAACCACTTAATCTTCCTGACTCTGAACTCATAACAAAACATGAAGATCTACTTCACTCCACAACTAAACTACATGAGAGGTCTTTCAACATACCCATAACTCGAGGCCGTACACCAAATCAAGACAGAAGTCAAACACCCAACAGTCTTTGCTACATCTCAAGTAAACTCTTCTTGTCACATTCAAACAATCTGAACACATCTCACAATCAAATCATGCTCACAACATGGTCAGTGAATCACAAATCCCAGCAATAAGGACACCACATACATATAAGCCTCAAAAGCACGTGCTCATAATATAAAAATCTCCGTACTCAAGCCACAGAAAAAACAAGGCCTCAAGTCCTCCAGACTAGCCCATCGTCAACATCTCAAAATCACATCTCGCACCTCAACTATTGAAATCACAAGCCGTCGATGCACAACTGATACTAAGCGCTCATGTGCGCATATGAATGCGTGGAAGGAATTCAAAGAGTTATGCTTAAAGCTGAATCAAAGCCGCATGATAAGGAAACAAAAATGGGAAGTATATCCTAAAGGTCCTATAGCCTCTCGAAGATAGGTATGGACGTCATCATACCGATCCGCAAGACTCTACTACACACTTTCTCATGACTTGTAGAACCTATGAACCTAGAGCTTTGATACTAATCTATCACGACCCCAAATCCACTAGTCATGATGGTACCTAACCCAATCCACTAGGTAAGCCGACTAATAATTATCCAATTTTAATTATATTAACAAGACAATTAATTGAAAGTAATTTACTGAATTTTATACATTTCCCCAAGGACTGGTAGTACAAATCCTGAGCGTCTAAGAATATAATTTACAAAACTGAAATGAAATAATACATCGTCTGTTTGTCAGCTTCATCACGGACGCAAGTACATCTTCAAATCCAGCAACCAACGAACATAGCAACAACAACCGCCATCATCTGCATGCAATCTGCAGAAGTGTATTATCAGTACAACCAACCCCATGTATTGAGTAAGTAACAACCCTAACCTTAAGTTGAAAGCAGTGACGAGCTATCATAAGGTCCGGTTCAATACCGCTATTCTACAAAAATTCATAACAACATAATACAAGTAATAAAAGGGGTATCTCATAAGTGAAATGCTTAACTCGCTCACAAATCCATAGAAATAGGCATGCTTTTCAAATATCTTAGTGAGAACTCAAATCTTTTGCCAAAAATGCTGAAATACAGGTAATTTTGAAATTTGTGATTTTTTTCCAAAATCCTTAAACAATAAATAAGATGTATCATTTTCTTTCCAAATAACAAGTATAAAATACCTCTCTATGCCCACATATCAATATGTGTGATAAGTCATGGATGACATGATACTATATAGCATGAGAAAAAATGCATCTCTATACATGTATGTCATGTATGCATAAAATTTCCATGTATCTCAGAGATGAATTATGTACTCATACTCTCAAGGCACTTAATCTGACTGGTCAATGCTCAGCACACTCGGACACCCAACGATGTACAATAGCCGTTGCGGCGTGCAGCCCGATCCACACTCATTTATAGTTGACTGCAATCACTGGGGGTGTTTAGACTCCGGATCGCTCCAATATCCCAAGCGCTAGGACAACTCATGTGCTATAATACCAATATCTGGATCCGCACGGACAACTCACGTGCTATGGTATCTATACCTGGATCCGCACGGACAACTCACGTGCTATGGTATCTGTATCCTCACAACCAGGCCCCCGAACTCACTCAGTCATCAATCTCTGCAGTCTCACTCACGGGCTCACAATGTCATGAAACTAGATCGACAAAAAGAATATGATGTATCAATAAATAACAACTGAGATTGAGATATGATATGAATGTATAAACATGACTGAGTACAAAATATCAATGATGTCTGTGAAATAACGAAAATAAATGACCACTATGGGTCTCAACAGTATCGGCATAAAGTCTAAACATGATATCTAGCATGATTGACAACTCAATTACTTTATCAAATGGTGAAAAAACAGAAAACGATAAAATAGGGCCACTATACAGTGCCATGGGAACCACAGAGTCCTAATTCACAAGGTGCACGCCCACACACCCGTCAGCTAGCATGTGCGTCACCTCAATACCAATCAAATAACACGTAATGTGGGTTTTCATACCCTCAACACTATGTTTAGAAGAGTTACTTACCTCGAACGAGCCAATACCAATCCAAGCAAGCCAAGCGATGCTCCAAAGAGGCCATGCGCGCGTTCCGACCTCCGAATGGCTCCAAACTAACCCACAACAATTCAAATGCATCAAACAATGCTAAAGAACCAATCCCGACCGCAAAATATCAAATCTTGAAACAAAGCCCAAAATCAGCCTAAAATGCCCAACCCGGGCCCGCACCTCGTAACACGACAAAACTCATAAATTCTGAAAACCCATTCAATTAAGAGTCCAACCATACTAGTTTCACTCAAATCCGACTACAATTCGATGTTCAAAACTTAAAAATTTGTATAATGAAACTCTAGGCCAAAAACCCCCAATTTCACTTTAAAATCCATCAACCAATTGCCAAAAATAATGATAGATTCATGAAATATAATCAAAACTGAGTAGAGAACACTTACCACAATCCTTGTGACGAATTTTGCTTCAAATATTGCCTAAATCCGAATCCCACATCTTAAAATATGAAGAAAGAACCAAAACCTCAACTTTTACAACTCTGCCCAGCACTTTCGCATCTGCGGATAAGTGGCCGCATTTGTGACTTTCGCTTTTGCAGAAAAGTCCAGGGCTCGCATTATCGAGACAAGACGCTTCTGCGATGGTCATGACCGCATTTGTGGTGGCGCTTTTTGTGAATTACCTCCGCACCTGTGGACCTTCAATTCTCAATAAAACCTCACATATGCGATGCTTGGCTTGCATCTGCGACCATCGCACATGCGCAATATCAATTGCATGTGCGGAACACCAAAACCAACAGCTCCTCAGCAATAGCAACATGAAGAAAAACGGTCCGAAATCGATATGGAACACGCCTGAGACCCTCGGTATTCCGTCCAAACATACCAACAATTCACATAACATAACACGAACCTACTCGAGGCTTCAAAACACACATAAAAACATCGAAACGACGAATCACACCTCAAATTAAAATCTATGAACTTTAAACTTCAAATTTAAAAACTCGCGCTGAAACATGCCAAATCATCCCGGAATAAACCCAAATTTTGCACACAAGCCCCAAATGACCTGACGAATCTATTTTAATTCCCGGAGCAACAATCTGAATCCGATATCGTCAAAGTCAACTTTCGGTCAAACTTATGAACTTCCAAACCTTCAAATTTCTAATTTTTGCCAATTTGTACCGAAACCTTCTATAAACATCCAAATGCAAATCCGGGCATGTGCACGAGTCCAAAATCACCGCCCGGACCTAACAGAACCATCAAAACTTCATTCCAGGGTCAAATTCTCAAAAAGTCAAACTTGGTCAACGAGCAAAGTGTAAATTCTCAAAACGACCGGTTGGATCGTTACAAATACCAAGTAAAGAGACATCAACATAGTTGGGGTATAGTTAAGGGTAAATGTGCTCAAGTAAATGTCAACTCAACCAATCAAATCATTTCCAATACGCGACTCCCATAATCCCAATCCTCTTAATTTCATACCATAGATCTCATCTTTCAAACTTTTAACACACACGACACCTTGTGACCACATCTTTCCATCTCACCTTACACGACAATTTCTAGATGTTATTCAGTACATAATATCCGTGGAAAATGTCAATTATGATGTTCGAAAGACTTTATGTATATATATCGAAAGTAAAACTACAGCTTCTGGATCAAGTAGGAAATCAATGAGAAAATTAGTTTATTTTGGAAATCATTCGGTTAATGAAAATAACCTCTTTCCAATAAATACAACACCAGAAAAGCTTCTGAATTTAACATAGAATTTATTGAATTACAATATAATACAATTCCTTTGTAAGTAAAATAAAAGCCTCAGACAAGCCAAGGAGATTAAGTTGAGAAAATCAATTGAAGTAAAAAATTAACAACTAGTAGAAATGGTAAGTATCGAAATAAGCGGCAGGTTTTAAACTAAAAATTACACAAGACAGCATGATATTAATTCTTTTATTTATTCGAAGTCACTATATTACTAACAACTTAGCAGGACAGGAGGCAATGACTCAACGAAGTAAATTCACCTAGAGAATCACTTCACCATAATAGTAGTATTAGGAAAAAGAACTCAGGAAATGACGACTGGGCGCTAACTCAAAAACAATAAATCATCCTCGAAAAAGTAAAGAACTGGGAATACAAATTCTCAGTATCACATACAAAAGAACCGAAACCAATACAACAAACAAGGAACACAAACATAAAATGTGTTGCGTGCAACCCAATCCTACATATAATATCAATATCAAATTTCACTCTTATTCCACCATATTAATTCACCCTTATTTCACCTGTTGAGGCGTGCAACTTGATCCCTTCGTACAATATCAATATCATGCCAATACACAAAATATGTTGCAGTGCACAACCCGATCCGACCATATAATATAAATATCATAATTCACCCTTATTATCTCATAACAGTCCACCCTTATTTCACCTGCTGCAGTGTGCAACCCGATCCCACCATATAATAGCAATATCACAACATAAATATCCTCTCTTATCTCACCACCTCCCTTATTTCACCTGTTGCAGCGTGCAACCTGATCCCCCTTACAATAATTAAATCAACAATAACAATTCAATGACTTCATTTACAAGGGTTGTACACAACGACAAAGAAACCACATAAAACTCGGAGGAGCACAACAATTATACAAAAATGACAGGGCAGATAAAGTACGTGGTAACTAAGCATGCAATCATAACAATTAATACAAGTAGCAGATAAGTGAAAGACACAGAACAATTCAACAATTAAGCGGTAACAAGACAATAATGAAGACAACAATTTCAACTACGACATATAAGGCTAAATATGAGTAAGGAGTACAATAGGTGCTAGCAGCGTCAAATAAAACATGTAAGACTAGACTAGCAACAAGATACCACATGTCATGACAACTCAATTTAAAGGATGGGAATACATTAGACAATATAAAACGGTCAAATACCACATGTAGACCGAGTACCCACTTGTCACCTTGCATACACGACATTCACATAACAAGATAGCACAATTGACTCAATTCCTAAAAGGTGGTTCCCCCAAAAAAAGTTAGGCAAGACACTTACCTCAATTTGGCAAAATCAATACTCAAATTAGCTTTTCCTTTACAAATTCACCTCCGCTCGGCTCACTGTAGCCAAATAAATACATCAAACAATGCAAGAGAAAACTACTTCAATTAACAAAGCTTTGATATTTATACAATTTGCAAAAAAGTCAACAAAAGTCAATCCCCCGAGCCCACACCTCAGAACCTGATGAAATTTACAAAACCCGAACACCCATTCCGATACGAGTTTAACCATACCAAAATTATCAAGTTTCAATACCAATTCGTCCTTTAAATCATCATTTTGCACTTTGAAAGATTTTACAATATTCCCCAAATTTTCTTTTAGATTCTCATGAATTTGATGTTACACCTAAGATATAATCACAAAATATGATAAAAAACTGATTATAGGTACTTACCCAATGATTTTAGATGAAATTCCTCCCTCAAAATCGCCCACTCTGGGACCTAGGGTTCAAAATATGATAAAATGAAGCTAAGACTCAGATGTCGCAGTTGCGACATCAGGATCACAAATGCGACAACAGTATCGCAAATGCAAAGGCTGGCAAGCTCTGTTCAGGTTGCAAATGTGACACAAGACTCGCAAATACGAGCTCTGAGTTTCACAAATGAGGAGCTGCAATTGCAAATGTGATGAAGTGGTTCGCAAATGAGAACTCTCCTTCCCCAGCCCATCTTCGCAAATGCGAGAATGATCTCGCAATGAGATGAAATCCTCGCAAATGCGAGAATAGAAACACCAGCACAACTGAACCTTCTTCCAACACTCTGAAACGCATACAAAACTCATTCGAACCCTAAGGGCTCTAAACCAAATGACCTCACAAGTATTAAAACGTAAGACAAAGTCGCTCACGCGATTGGAACACCAAAATAACCTCTAGAACCACGAATCGGACGCCAAAAAACATGAAAATCATATTGAACTTCTAGAATCGCAATCGAGCGTCTGAACCATACCAAATTAACTCCAAATGACACCAAATTTTGCAAGCAAGTTCAAAATGACGAAATAGAAATATCCCAAATTCTGAAACCACAATCCAGTTCTGATAGCCTTAAAGTCAAACTATGGTCAAACTATTACTAAAATTCTAAACCCTTAAATTGCCAACATCCGCCAAATGATGCTGAAACCTTTTAGAAACATGCAAATGAAATTCCGGGCATACGCCCAAGTCCATAATCACTATCTGGACCTACCGAAACTATCGAAACTCCGATCCGAGGTCAAATACTAAAAAGTTAAACCCTGGGTCAATTCGTTCAACTTCAGACTTCTCAAATGAGAGTCACTCCTAAAATCCTTTCCGAACCTCTCTGAAACCCGAACCGACGATGCACGCAAGTCATAATTCTCTGTGTGAAGCTACTCTTGACCTCAAACTGCTGAGCCAGACACAATTGCTCAAAACGACTAGTCGGGTTGTTACATCTAACCGCTTTCCACTATGAAAGGGACCCCCTCAATAAAATTGCCACTTAATTAAATAACTCACCTATACCTTTCTTTATTAATATTTCTTTTTCAATCTAAATTATGTTTTTTGTCCTTTTCTCTTTTCTCTCTCTCCTTTTCCCTACCAACACCATCAGAATCCCTCCCACTTCTCTTACTTGCATCCTACCATTATAGTAGATAATAAATTTGGCGGGAAAATATGGCCCATCGGAGGAATTTTATATATGAATGTTTGAATTTGTTCGAAAGATAACATGGAAAAAATATATTTATTAGTTCGAGGGGTGTAAATATGTTGTCCTTTAAAATATTTCCCCTTCATAGGGAATAAGATATCTTGGAGTTATGTGTAGTTCATTCGGTGTTGATACAGTGCTTTGGTGGGGTCATGTGATTTTGCGAAGCAACATTCACATTTTCTTTTTGGTTGCTCTTTGCAACTCTAGTTTATCAACTTATTGAGAGAAAACATATCTTAACTTAGGGAATTTTTGGTATGAAGGAAAATATTTATTTTCTTGAAAAATAAGTGATTGTTTTTTAGTGTTTGATTAGCTAGCAAAATTATAATAATAATCTAGGAAAACACTATGGAAAACAAAATGAATGAGGGCAAGGGGAGGAGAGCGGGTAGGAGAGGCGCAGAGAAAGGGGAGAAAGGGAGGAGTGGGTGGTGGGAGGGGGAGATTTACTGGGGCAGGGGTTGGAAGTAGTGGCAGGTCTGCATTGTATATGGATTCCCAGGCATTTGGTAACTTTTGCATAAACCTTGTAATTTTATTAAGAAATCCACAAAATATCTATAAATATCTAACTGTGAACCCTGTTACTATTGTATATTAATTAATTACGATAGAAACTCATAATCTTCAAATCCTGGATACTCCTCTGGTTGGAGGGTTGGCGAAGGGTGTCGTGGTAAGGGTGGGTTGGGGTGAGTCCTAGGTGCAAGGTGGTAGGTTGGGGTATGAGAACCGGGGCAACGAGAGTGTGGATTTGGGGTGGGAGTAGGAAAGGTCGAAAGAGAATTTTGGAAAATATTTTCCCTCCTCTCAATACGGATGATATTTTCCTCCAATAGGAGGAAAATGAGTTCATAAGAAATGAAGTAAAGAAGTGACTGTCACAACCACAGACCTAAACCAGTCGTGATGGCGCCTATCATGGAACTAGGCTAACCAACAACCACATAATTACAGTTTTTTTCTAAAATCCCAACCATTTTTCAACATTTCAAAAAGTATATAGAGTTTATTAAATCCATTAGGGAAATAGACAGTTAAACAGTCCAACCAACCCCAAAAATCGGAGCCAACATGTCATGAGTATCTAAGAAAAATATGCCAAAAGGTATACTATTATAATACAAAACCTCCAAACGAATAGCTAGATACAACAAAAGAAGGGAAAACAGAGATGTTGCGGACGCTGAACATCTACCTCTATATCCCGAGCTCCGGCTCCGCACGAAATAGGTGGCTAACGCTCGGTATCTGTACCTGAATCTGCACACAGGGGTGCAGAGAGTAATCTGAGTACGCCAACTGAGTAGTAATGAAAATAAATCAAGTCTAAACGGCAAGAAACACATAAAAAAATATAATATCATCAATACACAATATGCACAACCTTTCTTTCTAACAATATATACATAGATATATGAAATCATCATGCCTTAAAACCAACTTCAGAAAAATCCTTTGAAAAATGTGTTTTTCAACAATTTTTGAGATAAAAATAACCGAAAGATTTAGTGTAAAAATTAAATAAATCATAAGTATCCCATCGGGCAAAAACATGAATCATAAAACGCCCCTCGGGCAGAACAACACTCAGCACCTCACAGCCACTGAGTATCAGCCCCTCGGGCAACTTCACTGTCACTCATGCCTCCCAATCACTCATCACTCGGCACTCGGCACTCAACACTCAGTAGGTACTTGCGCTCACTGGGGGTGTGTACAGACTCCGGAGGGGCTACTTTAGCCCAAGCGCTAATATCAAGCCACCTCGTGGCGTATCATATCTTCACAAATCAGGCCCTCGGCCTCACTCAGTCAGAACCTCTCAAAAGCCCCTCGGGCGTATCAGTAAAACGAGGTACTCGACCCAAAATATCATTGTATATCTTCAATATAGTGTAAATAAGGTTGAGTTTCAAAAACAGTTAAGCACAACATGACTCAGTGTAAATCATAAATCAACAGTGAGGAAATAGCAGTAAAAAGCCCCCAAGGGGTCTAAACAAGTCGGCACGAGGCCCCAAACATGGCTTATAGCCCAAATATAGCAATAGTCTTTAGAACACAATTTAACATATGATTTAGAGTAAAATACGCGACTCAATAGTTGCCGCAGAGAGGACCAAGTCCAATCCAAAAATCAGTGCGCGCCACATACTCGTCATTTGACATGTGCACCATTCTAAAATTAGTGAAAAATATGAAGTCCGAGGTTTCATACCCTCAGGACAAGATTTGTAACCATTATTTACCTCTACCGGGTCACAATACTAGTCCTCGATGCCCTTGCTCCTCATGTTAGCTCCCGATTACTCCGAATCTAACCAAAACAAGATTAACATCATCAATATACGCTAAAGGAACACAACCCAATCGAAAACTATCAATTTATACAAAAATCTCAAAATTTGGCCAAACCCGAGCCCCGGGCCCACGTCTCGGAACTCAATAAAATTTACATCACTAGAATTATCGTCCTCCCATGATTTTACACATAGCAAGAACACTAAAATCGGACAACAATTGCCCACTCAAACCACCCAAAGAATTTTCCAAATTTTTCCTCCTATTTTCCCCAACTTTTCTACTTTAATTCTTCAAATTGCATGGTGAAAATCAAGACAAATTCATGAAATTGAAAAAAAAATGATGGAAGAACACTTACCACAAGAACCCCACTGAAAATCTTGTCCAAAATCTCCTCTCCTCGAGCTCTCTAATGAAATATTGAGTTATGGCCGAGAACCTCCGAATTTAGAACTTAAATTGTCTGCCCAGACTTTTCTTCATCGCGAATGCATCACATTGACCGCGTTCGCATAGAGCAATCCAACAGGCCCCTAATTTTTACTCTAAGCGAACACACCAAAATCCATGAGAACGCACTACTCCAGCACCCCAGCACTTCGTGAACGCATGGGCTCCTACACGATCGCACAGGCCAATGGGCCAAGGGTCCTCAGGTGCTTCCTACTCTATGCGAACGCGCACACACCCTCGCGTTCGTGATGGCCACCCTGCTCAACACTATGCGTTCGCACCCCTTCGCCCGCGAACCCATTGAACAACTGGCCCCCTTTACCCCAAACACTCTATGTGAACGCGAGCCCTCTTCCGCGAATGCATAGAGTAAAACTCTGCTGCAGAAACACCACCAAACCAGCCAAGTTCCAAAACCAAAAATCTATCCGTTAACCTTTCAAAACACACCCGAGGCCCTCGGGACCTCAACCAAACATGTCACCACAACCCATAACCTTATTCAAACTTAGTCGAGCCTTCGAAACACCAAAAACAACACAAAAACACCAAAATTACATCAAATCCAAACCTATGAACTTTGAAACTTCTAAATTTTGCCAATGATGCCGAAACCAACCAAAACACATCGATTGACCTAAAACTTTGTACACATATCCAAAATGACATTACGAACTTGCTCCAACTGTAGGAATTCCATTATGACCCCGAAAGCCTATTTTCCACTGCATACCGGAAATTGCCAAAAACTAACTTTTGCCAATTCAAGCCTAAATCTACACTGAACATCAGAACTTCATTCCGAACACACTCCTAAGTCCTAAATCACCTAACGAGGTCGTTTACCAATAAGTCAACTCCCAGTTGACATTTTTAACAATTAAGCTAATTTAAGAGACTAAGTGTCTCAATTCTCACCACGACCACTCTGAACCCGAACCAACTGACCCAACACAACATAAATAGTCTAAGAAACACATGATAAAGTAGAAACGGGGGAAACAGGATTTATCTCATGAAACGACCGGCGGGGTCGTTACATCTTCCCCCTATTAAACAAACGTTCGTCCTCGGACGAGTCTAGAGAAGATATCTGTCCCGCATATCCCGCTCGGTCTCCTAGGTGGCATCCTCCACCGGTTGCCCTCTCTACTGAACCTTCACTGAAGCTATATCCTCAGACCTCAACTTACTGACCTAACGACCCAAAATAGCCACTAGCTCCACCTCATATGACATATAATCCTCGAGTTGAACCGTGCTGAAGTGCAAAACATGAGACGAGTCACCAACATACTTCCGCAGCATCGAAACATGGAACACCGGATGCATACTCTCTAAGGTGGGAGGCAAGGGAAGTCTATAAGCCACCTCCCCAATCCACTGAAGCACCTCAAATGGCCCAATAAACCTGGGACTCAGCTTTCCCCTCTTCCCGAACCGCATAACACCCTTCATGGGTGACACCTTCAGCAATACCTTATCCCCAACCATGAAAGACACATCCCGGACCTTCCGGTCTGCATAGCTCTTCTGCCTAGACTGCGTCGTGCGAAGCCGCTCCTGAATCAACTTCGCCTTACCTAGTGCATCCTGAACCAGGTATGTTCCCAATAGTCTAGCCTCATCCGGATCAAACCAACCAACCAGAGATCTACACCTCCTACCATATAAATCCTCATATAGAGCCATCTGGATACTCGACTGATAACTATTATTATATGCAAACTCCTCGAGTGCCAGAAACTGGTCCCATGAACCCCCAAAATCAATGACACAGGCATGCAACATATCCTCCAAAATTTGAATAGTACGCTCCGACTGCCCGTCGGTCTGAGGATGAAATGTTGTGCTCAACTCGACCTGAGTACCCAAGTCTCTATGTGCGGCTCTCCAAAACTAATATGTGAACTGAGTACCTCTGTCAGAAATGATTGAAACTGGAACCCCATGAAATCGGACAATCACCCTGATATAAAACTCAACTAATCGCTCTGAAGAATAAGTAGTACCAACAGGAATGAAGTGCGCGGACTTGGTCAGCCGATCCACAATAACCCATATAGAATCTAACCTCCTCGAAGTCCGCGGGAGTCCAACTACGAAGTCCATGGTGATCCGCTCCCACTTCCACTCTAGAATATCAAATCTCTGAAGAAATCCATCTGGTCTTTGGTGCTCATACTTGACCTGCTGACAGTTGAGACACCGAGCCAGAAACTCAACAATATCTTTCTTCATCTGCCTCCACCAATAATGCTGCCTCAAATCCTGATACATCTTTGCGGCACCCGGATGGATGGAATACCGCGAACTATAGGCCTCAACTAGAATAAAATCTCGAAGCCCATCTACATTGGGCACGAAAATACGGCCCTGCATCCTCGTGACCCCATCATCACCAATAACCACATCCCTAGCACCACCGCGATGGACCCTGTCCTGAAGATCAAGCAAATGTGAATCATCATACTGGCGCGCTCTAATCTGATCGTAAAGAGAGGACCTAGAGGCTACACAAGCCAATACCCGCGGAGGCTCCGATAGATCCAATCTCACCAACTGACCTACTAAAGCCTGAACATCAAGTGCTAATGGACGCTCTACTACTGTAAGGTAGGCTAGACTCCCCAAACTCTCTGCTCTGCGACCTAGGGCATATGCCACTACATTGGCCTTCCCCGGATGATATAAAATAGTGAGATCACAATCCTTGAGAAGCTCCAACCACCTCCTCAGATGCAAATTAAGATCCTTCTGCTTAACCAGATGCTGCATACGTGAACAATAGTTGCTAGCTCAAGATCGTGCACTGGATAATTCTTCTCGTGCACCTTCAACTGTCTGGACGCGTAGGAAATCACCCTACCGTCCTGCATCAAAATCGCTCCAAGGCCAACTCTCAAGGCATCACAGTAAACTTTATAAGAACCTGAACCCGAAGGCAAAATCAATACCGGAGCTGTAGTCAAAGCTGACTTGAGCTACTGAAAGCTCTCCTCACACTCCTCAGTCCACCTGAACTGAGCACCCTTCTGGGTCAGTCTGGTCATAGGTGCTGCAATAGATGAAAACCCCTCTACGAAACGGCGGTAATACCCTGCCAAACCAAGGAAACTACGAATCTCAGTAGCTGATGACGGTCTAGGCCAACTCTGCACCGCCTCTACCTTCTTCGGATCAACTTGAATACCCTCACTGGACACCACGTGCCCCAAGAATGCTACTGAATCAAGCCAGAACTCGCACTTCAAAAATTTTGCATACGATCATATCTGGTGCATCAAGTGCATAAAGGCTACTAGGGCATTGGTCAGCCCAAATGACATAACCAGGAACTCATAATGACCATATCTAGTCCTGAAAGCAGTCTTAGGGATGTTTGGCCCCCGAATCTTCAAATGATGAGAACCGGAACGCAAGTCATTCTTGGAAAATACCCTGACACCCTGCAACTGATCAAACAAGTCATCTATACGAACAAAGGGATACCGATTCTTCACCGTAACTCTATTCTGCTGCCGATAATCAATACACATACGCATAGAACCATCCTTCCTCTTTACGAACAACATCGGTGCACCCCAAAGTGACACACTAGGCTGAATGAACCCTTTATTTAGGAGTTCCTGAAGCTGCTCCTTTAATTTCTTTAGCTCCGTTGATTCCATACGATAAGGTGGAATAGAAATAGGTTGGTTGCCTGGCACCAGGTCAATACCAAAATCAATATCCCTGTCAGGCAGCATGCCTAGCAGGTCTGCATGAAACACCTCCGAAAAGTCATGAACCACAGGAACCGAATCAATAGGGGGAGTCTCACCACTGACATCCATCACAAAAGACGGATAAGATAAACACCCTTTCTCAACCATGCACTGAGCCTTCAGGTAGGAAATCACCCTGCTAAGCATATACTCAGAAGAACCTCTCCACTCAACCCTCGGACATCCTAGCATAGCTAAGGTCACGGTCTTAGCGTGACAATCAAGAACAGCATGACACGGAGATAACCAATCCATGCCCAATATCACATAAAAATCGACCATGCTGAGTAACTGTAGGTCCATTTGGGTCTTCAGACCCCCAATAGGTATCACACACGACTGATACACACGGTCCCTCGGTCAACCTCACTATCACTCATGACTCCCAATCACTCATCACTGGGCACTGGGCACTCAGTAGGTACCTGCGCTCACTAGGGGTGTGTACAGACTCCGAAGGGGCTCATTCAGACCAAGCGCTAATATCACTCGGCACTCGACACAGATAATGTTTGTTATTGTACAAAAGTTTTCTGAGTTGTGTAGCTTGGCAGGCTGTCCCTTATGGGTTGTTGAAGCCAACCCCTTTGTAGGAAACCTTTCGCGACTATAAGCAAATTAACTATTAGTGTAGCTTGGCAAGCTGTCCCTTATGGGTTGTTGAAGCCAGCCCTTTTGTAAGGAAACATTCATATCTATGATTTAGTCTACTTATTCATGGACGTTTCCATTAATAATCTTCACTAGCCAATAGAAATCCTTGAAGACGTTGCATTTGAATTCCATGAAAATATAATAATGATGGCATAGGTACCAGAAAAACCATAATAGTACTTATGGAAAATCCTTGGCTTCTGTTACGAATATGTGGCAGAATGGATATTCTAGATTGACCCCATAAGGATTGAGAATGGATCCTCCATGTTGCCGAAAAACCTTGAGTTCATAATAAGTTCTTCTTTCCATTATGATTGATGGATTAAGAAGATCCATGAGATTGAACAACTCAGGTGGATGATCTGTTGGCTTCACTGAACTCGTTATTGGTACATTTGAAAACATGAATATGCGGGTGATTAACTTTTCTTTTGACTTCATCTTTGCTGGGGAAAATCTGCGAGAATGTTATCCTCTCCTTTCAGGTGCTTGACTTGAAACTTGTGTGGAGAGAACCATTGGGCCCATTTGAGAATCCAGGGATTGGGAATAATTTTTGCATTTATCTAGATCATCTTTGGGAAGGCCTTCATATCCATTTTTATCAAAATTTTGTATGAATTATTTAAAATTTGAATTTCTTGATTCCGTTATTTACTGCAAGAATTTTCTTGAAAGTGGAGTGATAATGTTGCTCGACACATTTGAACTTTCCGCTAGCATATCCGCATATTTTCCTCTGGCCATCCTTTTATTCAACTAGAATAGAGCTCCATGTATTCATTGATGTCATCATTTTGTAGTATTTTCTTACCTTCTGTAGGGATGTAAATGGACTAGACATCTTTAGGTATCTCCTTTATTTCCATGGCTGCTTCATCTTGTTCCTTTCCCTGTGATGGAGTATTTTTCTTGAGCATTTTCGTGAGAAGAGAAATGTATTTAGAGATAGTTGGGGATGAAATCTCTTACATAATTTACTAAACCCTATAACTGTTGCATCTTCTTTGTTGTGGGGCAAGTATCAGGAAATTTGAGTAGTTCCTGACATATATGTGTTCCTCGACTGTATGCACCTTGAACAAAATGCATTCCGAAAAAATCAATATGAGAAAAAACCATATTTTTTGTTGAAAGCATGATCACATACTGTATTACCAATGCCTCAAATTGATGAAGCAAGTCGATATGTCCCTCCAATGTATCACTAAATAACATGATGTTATCAACGTAAACTAAAGATTTAAGGAGGATGGGCTGGAATATTTTTATTATGGCTTTTTGGAATAGGGAGGGTGCATTTTTTAATCTGTAGGCCATGACTTTCCATTGGACTTGATGATCGGGGATGCAAAATCCTGTTTTGGATTTTTCTTTGGGGTTGATACCCAATTGCCAAAATCAAAATTTAAGATCAAACTTGGAAAAATATTTCTCCTTGGCTAAGTGGGAGAAAAGAGCGAGTTTATTTTGGATAGGGAATTTATCATATAGAGGAAATGGTTAAGTGGCTGGTACTTAATAACTAACCTGAGTTTTCCTCTTGTTTGCTCAGCTCCTTTCTTGACAAAAAATGATTTGCATGCCCATTATGAATCTGAGCTGAAGTTGGTATGGATTTAATCCAAACCACATTTAAAAAACTTTAAAACCTTCAAGGTGCCAACTATCAATTTTAAGCTTCGAAAAGCTCCCGGGTCATCCAAATCCCGATATGAACATACGTCCAAGTCCAAAATCATCATACAAATCTATTGGGACCATCAAATCTCGGTTCTGAGGTAGTTTACTCAAAATATTGACCAAAGTCAAATTTAGCCATTTTAGCCAACCTTAAGGAACCAAGTATTACGATTTCAACTCAAACACTTCTAGATCCCGAACAAATCATCCCCGCAAATCATAAAATAATTAAAACACATGCAGAAAATCTTATTTGGGAGAACGGGAACTTAGAAAGCAAAGCAACCGTCCGGATCGTTACACTTTATACAAAAATTTATAAAGAGAATTCGCGCGATCCTATGAGTACCCGATGTTTATTTTATTTATCTAATGGGATTTACGATTTCAAAATTTAAATGAGTAATTACGTCAATAATTCACCGTTATCTTTCATGATGGTGACGTTGGGCGTCATCACGATCTTTAGGGGATTATGAGTAGTGACATATATACATAGGAAATTTCTCAAAAGAATTATAGTTTTTTTAGATGCTTTC
>MDKI01039331.1:0-10079 GCA_005239505.1 Nicotiana paniculata | reverse complement strand
TATATATATATATATATATATATATATATATATATATATATATATATATATATATATCACTGTCTCTTACGCATAAAAATAAATCGGTACAGAAAGTATCTCACGTTCATGTATAATTAGAAAGATAGTTACACATCAAAAAATGTAATGACTGTTTTTAGGGATCGAACTCATGAAATATAGATCAGATCAAAATAGTTTTACCTTGCTCGAGGATTCCCCTTCCTCAAAGAACAACTTTTCTAAATGTGATTTTCCGTATTACCACTACTAATTAATTAATCTGTGGTATAATTTTGCTTTGTCTTATTTTCAAAATTTTAATTTTACTTATGATAGATATACATATAATTATCTTTTATACAATTTGATATATAAATGTTCTTTCACGTTAAACTTACTTGTGTACACAAGAAATATATGATGTGGTGGAGCCATATATAAAACTAAGGGTATCAAATGACAACACTTCGTTAGAAAATAGCATTGTATAGCTAGATAAAAGATTTTAATATATTTTTCATGTACTTAATTTTGTTATATTAACACCCTCGGTGAAAATCTAACTCCACCAATGATAATGATGTTGTTTGGGGTGGGGGAAGGGGAGAGTGAATGAGTTGCATGTGTACAAAAATACGTTCAGTATTTGATGATTCATTCTACTTGTTATGTGTTAACTACTTCAACATCTTTAATATCACCGATAAGCTTAACGTTGATTATGAAAAACTTTAATTAATGGGACAAAAGCAAATGGCAACTCCTTCATTTTTAATTAGGTAGCAAACTCTAGTATATTGTTTACTTAAGGATTAACGAACTTTTGTAGTAAAGCGTTTATCGATATTAAATAAGGTAGGTGATGTAGAAAGAACAAAGAGAAGAGCTAGCGCAGTTGATTGTAGTTTTGTTTTAGGTTACATGATAGTGTAATTTTTTCCAGATCCTACGGTATATGATATTACTGAATATGTATTAAAAAGAAGGGGCTAAAGGGACCTACAAGAAACTAGATGGGAGTAGTTTGAAAATAGGAGAAATTATAGAACTTGTAATTAGAGATAAAAGAGATCACACGGATCTCATTTTCTTGTATCATAACAGAAAAATAGAAATGATCTAGAAACTTCTTTCTCTTTTCTCTCATGTTCTCTCTTACTTTCTCTCCTTGATTTCACTGTTCCATTGATGAAGCTTCATTGCATGTATGAATTACTGTTGTAGCTAGCTCAATCTAGCTCAGTTAACATGGTATCAGAGCCTCGATCTCAATGCTAGAGGTTAGATTCGAAAAAAGTGTGAAGAAAGCAGTGGAATTACTCTGAAATTGGGGGTTTTGAGTTTTTCGATTTAAGAAGACATGGTTAGAAATGAAGTGGCCTTGCTAGAGCACAATCATCTGTTGTTCCTTCAAGCTTCCGATGCTCCAGGCTTAGTTCTAGTTCCTATCAAACTCACAGGGCTAGAAAATTATGCCTTGTGGAGTAGGGCGATGAAGCTAGCGTTGAGAGGAAAAGGAAAGCTAGGGTTTGTGGACGGAACGTGTGCCAAAAACATGTATAGAGGAGAACTTGCTGAACAATGGGAGAAATGCAATGCAATTGTGTTATCGTGGATTCAAAGCACTGTTGCAGGTGAGTTAATGCCTGGTATTGTATTTGCTTCTAATTCTAAGAAGGTTTGGAATGATTTCAAGGAGAAATTTGATAGGTGAATCTTGACGAGAATATATCATCTTTGGACAGAAATAGCTAGCTTAAAACAGGGTATTGATTCTGTAACTAGTTACTACACAAAAATGAGTGACTTGTGGAATGAATTGGGGCTAGTACATCCTCTGCTTGTGATTGTGAGGAATCTAGACCATCACTGAAACTTTTAGCTAATCAGAGATTGTTACAATTTCTGACGGAATTGAATGAGACATATAGTAATGTAAGGAGAAATCTGTTGTTGAGGAGGCATGTTGCCACAGTAATGAGGCTTATGCAATAGTGACACAGGAGGAAATCCAGAGATCATTAGGAGTTACAGATACAAATAGGAATCCTTTAACTATGATGGCAGAAAGAGGTCAGGTCTTCAAGCCAAAAAAAATTGGCCTTATTTGTGAACACTGTGGTTATAAAGGATATTTGAAAGAAATTTTTTATAAGATCATCGGATGTCCAACAAATTTTAAAATCAAGAAGAAGTTTTCGAGTGGAGAAACTAGACCTTATGTGAATGCTGCAAGTACTGAAGAGGAAGCAGGGTCTGAAAATCCATTCCAAACTCATGTGCTAACAGAAGAACAATACAAACAGTTGGTAGGCCTCTTGAACAAGCCAACAACGGGAGATTGCTCATCAAATATGGTAGGTAGCCTCTCTACCTTGTAGTCCATCAATAGAAGAATGGATAGTGGATTCAAGAGCCACACATCACATAACTCATAATACAAATTAAGCAATGTTAGGACAAGAACATATAGTGGTGTGCAATTACCAACATGGGTTAGAGCAAAGATAAAACATGAAGGAAGCGCAGTGGTCTTAGGAAAAAAAAAGTGGAAAATGTTCTACATACCTGACTTTAAATTCGATCTATTGTCAATGTCAAAACTTACCAAGGAACTCAGACGTTCAGTCAACTTTTACCCTGATTTTTGCTTGTTTCAGGAGCTTTACAGTGGCAAGGTACTGGGGATTGGTAAAGAATGAGAAGACCTATACTTGCTAAAGGGGAGAGCTGTAGTATTGGCAGGAACAACCTTGATAGAAAAGTCAAATAGCATACTATGGCACCACAGACTAGGGCATGCCTCTTTGAAGGCTATACAACACTTACCTACACTGTAAAATAAAGTCACTGACACTGACATTGAGGACTGTGACATATTTCCCCTAGCTAAATCATGCAAACTTTAGTTTCCTATTAGTAATACAAAGTCCACTAGCATTTTTCAGCTTGTGCATTTAGATATTTGGGGGCCTTACAAAATGCCCACATATGATAAAAACAATATTTTTCTACTATACATGGGTGTGTTTGATGAATTCTAAGTGTGAAGTTGTAGTTGTACTAAAAAACTTCATCTCAATAGTAAACAATCAATTTGTTGTATCTGTGAAGTGTTTGAGGTCTGAGAATGGAAGTGAATTCTTTAATT
Organism: Nicotiana paniculata; assembly: GCA_005239505.1. NCBI lineage: Eukaryota > Viridiplantae > Streptophyta > Magnoliopsida > Solanales > Solanaceae > Nicotiana > Nicotiana paniculata. The sequence continues at coordinate 6,925 of MDKI01039331.1, read as the reverse complement.
CTAAATGCAATGAATTGCTTACTTCACTTGGAATTGTGCATCAGAGTAGTTGTGCCTATACTCAACAGAATGGAGTTTTGCAGAGAAAACATAGACATATCCTTGAAATGGCCAGAGCTTTAAAATTTCAAAGTGGAATGCCTATTAGATTCTGGGGTGAATGTGAGAGGACCGCAATATATGTAATATATAGGCTACCAACTCCTGTGTTAGAAGGAAAAAAATCCATATGAGATGCTTTAAAACAAACAAGCCAGTGTAGAACATCTGAAGATATTTGTTTCTTTGGGGGGTATGCAAGTAGCTTGCCAAGGGGAGATAACTTTGCTCCTAGAACAAAAAGAAATGTATTTCTTGGATATTTTGACACTCAAAAGGGATATATAATCTATGACTTGGAAAATAGAACTTTCCTTGTCAGTAGAGATTTTATTTTTAAAGAATACATATTTCCATTCAATTACCTTTCAGGAACTAAGAAGGATATGCTCACCCACATCACAGTTGAGAATCAACCACTCTTGCAGGATAATTTCCTTACTCAAAATCCAGTCTCATTACAGTAGGAATTGCCACCAATTGATCCTCCCATTTCTGAGACAGATCATGTTATCATGCATCCTCCAATTGACAATTCAACCACCAATGATAATGGCATTCAAGGGGAGTTACATGAAGTAGTTCCAGCCAGCTCATCTTCTGAGTTAGAAGGCACTGAGAATGCAGACCAATCTACACCAGCAACTTCTGAGCCTGATGCCATACAATCTGCAGAGCCTTCATCCATACCTGTAAGACCACAAAGAACTCATGCACCTCCAGTTTGGATGAAAGACTATGTCACTGCCACTAATTCTTCCAAAGGTAGTAAGTATCCCATATCCTCTCATATTGCATATTCTCACCTTCACCAAACTACCAGTCATATCTAGGTGCTTTCTTTACTTTGACTAGACCAAAGACCTTCAAAAAAGCAGCTCAACAAAAGCAGTGGGTAGAGGCAATGCAACAGGAGATTTAGGCTCTTGAAGCCAACTCCACCTGCGCAGTAGTTGATTTGCCTCTTGGTAAGAGGCCAATTGGTTCAAAATGAGTATACAAGGTCAAGTATAAAGCCAATGGTAAAATGAACAAGTTTGAAGTAAGATTAGTCGCAAAAGTCTATACTCAACAAGAAGGATTGGATTATCATGAGACTTCTCTCCGGTGGCTAAAATGGTTACTGTGCCCACTGTTATTAGTGTAGCTGCTTCTAAGGGTTGTCATCTATTTCAAATGGATGTCAATAATACTTTCTTTCAGGGAGATCTGACTGAGTAAGTGTACATGGAACTACCCTAGAGTTTTCAAAGGCAAGAGGAGTATAAGGTGTGTAGGCTTTTGAAATCCCTCTGTGTCCTAAAGCAGGCATCTTAACCACTGCCTTATTAGAAGCTGGCTATGCAAAAAGTTCCCCTGATCACTCTTTGTTTACCAAGAGATGTGCATAAGACATTGTAATCATCCTCATCTATGTAGATGCTCTATTGATTGCAGGTAGCTCACAGTCATTGATAAATGAAGCAAATAACACCTTGCACAATTGCTTTAAGGTCAAGGACCTGGGACAGCTTAGATAAATTTTTGGGCACTGAAGTTATGAGATCACACAAAGGTGTTCTATTGAATCAGAGAAAATATGCATTGGAGTTAATTGTTGATGCATGATTGAGAGGATGCAAGCCTGTTGCTACACCAATGGAGCTGAATCATAAGCTTACTACAGTACATTATGATAACCACTTTGGGAAAACAGATGATGCACAACTGGAAGAAATAGAAACTTATCAGAGGCTGTTTGGAAAATTGCTGTACTTGACCATTACAAGACCTGATATATGCTTTGCAGTACATGTCTTAAGTCAATTATGCATCTTCCCAAAAGGTCTCATATGGATGCAACCCTAAGACTAGTTAGATACATCAAAGGAGTACCAGGTCTAGGGATATTACTAAGGAAAGGGGAGACCCAAGTGCTTACAGGCTTCTGTGACTTAAATTGGGCATCCTGTCCCAACACCAGAATGTCTGTGACAGGATATGCAATCAAGCTGGGAGATTCTCTATTGTCCTGGAAGTCAAAGAAACAACAGACTATCAGTAGAAGCTCAACAGAAGCAGAGTATATAAGTATGACAGCTGCAGTGGCAGGGATTATCTGGATGGTTGGTTTAATGGAGGAACTAGGAAACAAAGTGCAAACACCAGTAAGTTTGCACCGTGATAGCAAGGCAGTTATGCGAATAGCTGCAAATCCTATAATTCATGAAAGGACTAAACATATAGAGATAGACTTCCATTTTGTGAGGGAAAAACTAAAGAGTGGATTGATCACACCACAATACATTCATACAAAAATGCAACTGGTAGACCTTATGACTAAAGAGCTGGGAACAACACAACATCAAACACTTCTGTCCAAGCTGTGAGTGTTGAATGTTTTCCACTTTCCAGCTTGAAGGGGACTATCAAAGAGAAGCGGCTAAAGGGACCTACAAGAAACTAGAAGGGATTAGTTTGTAAATAGGAGAAATTATGAACTTATAATTAGAGATAAAAGAAATCACACGGATCTCATTTTCTTCTATCATAACAGAAAAACATAAATGATCTAGAAACTTCTTTCTCTCTTCTCTCATGTTCTCTCTTACTTTCTCTACTTGATTTCACTGTTCCATTAATGAAGCTTCACTGCATGTATGAATTACTGTTGTAGCTAGCTCAATCTAGCTCAGTTAACAATATGTTGTTGTTTGTTGTTGATAGTGTAATTTCTCTACGTATTGTCAATGTATTGAGATTAAGCTTTTAGTTTAAATATTATTACAAAATAGAAATTCTTCTTGTAGGTATCCAACTGAAGCGTGTAAAAGACAAGTTATGCACGTTTAATTAAAAAATACATGTGCGTGCACTTCATTTCTATGTACTCTATACATATACCTTAATTATTATTTTTGAATAACGATTAACAACTTACGCTTTCCTAGTGATATGTCCGACAATGCAACGTATAGTGAACCCTGATGTCTTATACTTTTGTGACATCCTAATTAAGAGCTTTCATTTTACTATTTTTCTACAGTCTTCAGACTACAAATGGAATTTGTGATAAATACGTTTTTTCCCTTCTTCTTTTCTTTAGCTTTAAAAATACTGTACGAGTCCAGAGTACAAGGAAGTTTCATAAATGATCTCTATTTTATCCCACTGTCCTAGGGACGGAGCTACTGCCGGTCTAGGGTTCAACCGAATCCGTTAACTTTTGCTCAAACAATATATTTGTGTTAAAAAATTATTAAATATGTATAAATATCAAATATAGAATCTCATCATTAGTACTTGAAGTCGTCATTCTAAACATAACCTATAAAGCCAAAACCGGGGCAGATCTAGTGCAAATGTCACATGTTCCCCTGAATCCAATAACTTTTGCATAGACCCTGTATTTATACTAAAAAATTCATAAAATATATAAAAATATTAGCTTGAAACCTAATTTATTAGTCTAGTTATCACGTGAATTAACTTAAGATTATTGTAGGAACACATAAACTTAAAATTTTAAAACTCGCCTCTGAGTCAAATCATGGCCCCGCCTCTAATTGTCCCACATTACCTTCTTTTATGAATACTTGATGGAGCTATTGAGCCAAACACGCAGTCCTTTGTTTACCAAGAAAAAGCAAAAGATTTTCCATTTGCAATCAATGGTAAATGGAACAATAAAGTAAAAGAAGGATGTATCCTTCAATCTTCTCCCCTTTTTTCATAGTAGGAAAATGACATCATTACTAATTAAAGGATTGGTTGCTAATTCAAGATTTAATGTGTTTGAACGTAACTTAAACGTGCTTTATCAAATAAAGTATTAAAGCAAAACATAATTTGTCTGGCATGAAAAAATGTTTGAATAAATCAGGTTATGACTTGTTTATGTCCCCTTTAATAAAGTTACTTTGATGGATTTACCAAGCAACTGTGCCTAGTTCCTTAGCTTTGAACAAGAAAAAGCGTGGTCATTCTTCATTAGACTTAAATCAAATTAACTTAACTCACTTATATCGACGACATAAAAAATACTAATCACTTAAAATGCAAGTACGTGTAACCTTTTATGTTTATTATTTAGTGGTTCTGAAAAATTACAAATTACTATTAAATATAACGTGTTAAAATATACTGATCGGTGTATTAACTTAAATCGTTAGCTTAAGGACAAAAGATCACTCATTACCATGATGATAATGTTGTGAGGTTGTTATTTGACTTACGTTTGAACACGATCTTTCTAGTTACAGTCATTATATTGGAAGTAACATTATTATTACTACAATTTTTTCTAATTAATTAAACTTGGTTTCTGACATGTGTTTACGTGTCGAAGATGACAGTTGAAGAAAGTCATGATGCCAGCACTTACAACATTTAAAAATTCTCCAAAATCATGAGAAATATGGCAATAAAAACACATTAATTCTATTGGTTTTGTTGATTAATTTCTAAGCATACAACTGGATATTTTTTAAATCAGATTAAGTGTTGATTCCTTTTGTCGGATAATTGTTGAACATATCTACATGAAAAATAGGATGAGGTGAGAAGTACAGACCTCTAGACAACGCAACCAACAAGGATATTACAAAAGTTTGGTGAGTGTTATTTCGGGTCACTTGGTCTTTTTTATACATTAAAAAAAATATTAAAAGGTACTAAAATCTCTCATAAAATACACTGCTTAAATCTGCTAGGAACAAGAACTTAGCTAGCGTTTCGCCATAGATTTTCAAATTTGTTTTGAAAAATTTGATTTAGGTGAAGTTTAGTTTGAAGATGAAAATGTGTTTGGACATACGTTTTCAAAACATATTTTCCAATTTTATTTTAGAAAAACATGTATAAAATTTCCAAGTTTTGAAATTTTGGCCCAAAATCAGCAATTGGGGTGATTTTGGGATTTGAAATTTTGTCAAAATATGGGCAAAATTTATGCCAAATACGAGTTTGCCAAATAAATCCCAAATTTATTTTGGTAAAACTCGTGGCCAAACGGGTCATTAAACTCCATTTCCTTGAGGGCCTCTAACTAGCAAGTTTTTTCATGTTTGTGACCTTCAATTCATTTGCCAAAAAGTCTGCACACATATTTGCGTCTCTTCATATGTGGATAATATTGTCCGAGCCGAGGGTCTACTGGAAACAGTTTCTCTATCTCTATAAAGGTAAGATAAGGTCTGCGTACACACCACCCTCTCCAGACTTCACTATGAAAAATTATACTCGATATGTTATTGCATATGTGGATAATATTCGTATTGTTGACTTTCAATAAGTATCTGCAATCTTCACTAAGGGGATGAATCTGTATGTTGTCTTCATTGATAAGCTTGACAGCAAACGGACAATCCGTTTCTACTATTTATACCCATGTCCTTCGCTAGTTGTTGCCCTTGTTTTATGCTCCATAATTTTGCGATTAGGCTGGAGCAGAGGTAACAAAATGGTTAAAAGAAAATAATTATTCAACCATATTATTCATTAAAAATAGGTTGAATTATGAATTTTTTAAGAACGGGTGGATATGGATAAGAACCATTCACTTAAAAAATGATTAACTAAATGAATAACCAATGGATAACTAGTTTATATTTGTAAAGCCTCAAATTGGGGTTTCTTAAGTTTTGGGAGACTAGGAATTCTCGTATAAGTGATAAGAAGCCATGGATAATATGGATATCCATATTATCCGCCGAATAATTCATTTTTTATCCGACTCAAATACGGGTCGAATCAGATAATTTATCCGATTTTTAAATTACCCGTTTTCGATCCGCTTATATCCGACCTGTTCATATCCAACATGACCTGCCAGTTTGTCACCCCTAGGCTGGAGGTAGGTGGTAGCTTACCTGAATATCTCAGTATCTACTATCCATGATCTCTAAAAAGACCACCAAAAATAACATTCAGTTTTCCGTCTTCACACTGCCATCAATATTCAATTTAATCTTGCCTACACAAGTAAAATGAGACTTAGCTTTCAAGAACTATACAGTTTCTGTCTAGCATTTTTTTATATTTTAATTCCTTCCCAATTTAGAAGGATCTAAAGTATTTTTATATTTTTTTTCTAACGTGATTCAAACTCAGGAACTAACAATCGTGGGTGAAAGTACTTTACCGATTGCACAAGCCTCACTTGTCTTCTGCCAAGCATTTAAGTGTAAACTAGAAATCCTCCTTGTGAAGTTCACGTGCTGAATCTGCATAGGTGGAGACAGCCAGTTCACAATTTGTACTTTCTGTGATTATTTATCCCATCAATATCTGTGGATCACTCGTGTGGTAGCTGAATCCTATTGAATTATGTGATCTCATCTAAAAGCAAAATAAATATTTTTTTAATTAGTTGATTATATTATATTTTTAAATTTACCTTTTACTTGTAAGTCCGATTTTTTTAATGGGTCAAATGCGGGGTAAATTTCATCAATAATTAGTCAAGTTAAGTTTCGTAACATAAAAACTACTCTTTTTTTTTAAATAACAGAAAACTTGTTATAAATAGAATTCTATTTAGAGTGAATGTCTATTTTTTAAAGAGTTCTACTTTGTGGCTAAGTCATTTTTCCCTTATAAATAGAGGGGTCTTAGCCCATTGTAAATTATCCAAAAATTCAATAAGAATTTCCTCTCTCTCTTTATCTGCAATATTGTTTTTGTTCTTTATTGTTTCATAACACGTTATCAGCACGAGACTCTACCGTCTCAAAAAGCTCTTTGAAAAGATTAAGGTATAACTTTTCTCCTCTCCTTTTCTTTTAAATATGACTGACATTATGAAAAGAAAGTTCGTTGCCCTTGAAATTTCGGGCAAGAACTATAT
>ML302378.1:0-22829 GCA_005239505.1 Nicotiana paniculata | reverse complement strand
ATCAACCAATCAAAGCTATATTAATATCACAATAAGTTTATTCCCCAACTGGTTCTACCAAAACCCTAGGTTAAAGAAGTTAGCTAAACAAATTTATAAGAATAAAATCTAAAGCAACTTGCATAATAGAACTACAAAGTAATGAAGAAAATATGTACAAATCGATGTCTTGCCGTCTCTTCGAATCCTTCGTATGTCTTCCTATTCGAATCCCCCCCTGTAGTTGTGTTTTAGGATTCTATTTATAAGTTTAGGACAAACCCTAAACGTGCAGGAGACTTCTATTTCAATTGGGAAACACTTAAACCCGTCAAAACTCGGTTTTTCGCCGAACTGGGGACCCTGGCGTTTGGACCCAAAGGCCTGGCTAACGCTAGGCCAGGGCTGGCGTTTCAGCCCTAACGCCTGGCTAACGCCAGGGTAGGGCTAGCATTTAAGCCCTAACGCCTGGCTAACGCCAGGTAGGGTTAGGTTGTTTGGCTCTATCGCCCGGCTATCGCCCGGGTGTCTCCTTTCGCGTATTTTTCGACGTATTTGCATCCCTTTAGCTTCGTTTCCATCTCCACTTCACCTACACATGAAATAAACTCCATTAAGCACATAATAAGTGTATTTTTATCATTAATGCGCATAAAATGTAAGGTATATCACATGTTAAACTATGCAATTTAGTCCGCATCATCTCCGACCATGACTGAGTCACCAGGGAAGTCCCCTTACCTTACCTTGCTTTAATTTATTTTACATGGGGACATGTAAATTTTTTAAGTGTGGGGTGGGGGATTATGTTGTATGTTGTTGTATATGTTGATAATTGATTTTGTAGTTTCTTTTGTTAAGCTAACTTCGACTTGTCCCGACAATGGATACCACTCGACGGGTTTCTTGAGGGACTAAAGTCGAACAAAAAAAAAACAAAAAGATTTTAGTTTCTTAGTAGTGTATCAACTCCCCCTTCATTTTTCTTTAAACCACGATTCTTTTTTATGGGCTTTATACCGAGTGTAGTTAGTTTTTCATTTTTAGTTAGGCACTTATGGGCGAGGGCCAGAGTTGAAATAGGATCCCTTAACTCCATGGTGCCTTGAATATGGACTACTTTAGTGTGGCGCTTAGGCTCATTGGTTGACTCTTGTGAGAAGGCCTTAAAATGTGTGTTCTTAATTTGTCTTAAATACCCTGAGCGGAGTGTCTGATGATCTAATCTGGATTGAGTCATGTGCCATGTGTTTGTGAGACTTGCTGTATTCTGTGCTGATATTTAACGCTTAGAACTTGCCCCGTGTATTTGCAAAGCGAAATGGTAGTCTTATTTGGGCTAGGAAGTGATATAGGCATTTCTTTGTTGAACCATAAATATACATAATCCACCCTCCTAATTGCAATATACCATAATTAACCCCTTTGAGCCTGTAATCCAGTTTCTTTGACAACCACATTACAAGCCGTACCCAATTTATAAATTATCCATCTATTTGAATCTTTTCACCTCTCATGAGCACTTGAATTGTGATGACGTATGTAAAAGTTAAAGTGTGGGGTGGGCGGTTTGGCTTTTGAGTGGAACTGATGAAATAAGGAGAAAATCGCACTGTGTTGAAAAGTAATACTAAAAGCCACCTAAATTAAAGAAAAAAATAGGGTATTGTGTCAAGAATAGTCTTTGATGGTGGTGGCTTTTGAAATAATTGTGCTTAATGAAATATGGGGTAATACATATTGATGTGATGGTGGAGTTGTGGTTTGACATAATTGTGGGCTTGATGTGATGACCCAAAAGGTCATCTTGTGTTAATTTAGCAAAAACTGTGTTCCGAGGCCCCGAAAGCCTCCGTTGATCTCATCTCGATGTGCGCGCGTAGCCCGGGCGCGTAGCTGGGAAGCCTTTATATGGAAATATGTTAAACAGTTGAATTTACGATAAGTAATTGAATAAAGTTGACTTTGGTCAATATTTTTGATAAACGGACCCGGACCCATGATTTGATGGTCCCTAAGGGTCCGTAGGAAAATATGGGACCTGGGCATATGCCCGGAATCGAATTCCGAGGTCCCAAGTCCGAGAAATGAATTTTTAAAGAAAATTGTTTTCTGAAAATAATAAAGACTTTTTGAAAATGAACTTTGATGTGAAATCTATGTTACCAGGATCGTATTATGGTTCCGGAGCCTGGAACGTGTTCAATATATGTTATATGAGTTATCTCTAAAATTTGGTAAGAAACGAACTTGGTTTGACATGTCTCGGATAAAAAATGGAAAATTTGATAGTCTATGAAGTTTGAGAAAATTCTATGCTATTTTGAGTTTAATTCATGGTCTTTGATGGTATTTTGGTGGTTTAATTACTCGGATAAGTTCGTAGGATGATTTTGAAGTCGTGTGTATATTGGTTTTGAGCCCCGAGGGCTCGGGTGAGTTTCGGGTAGGTGTCGGGGTGCTAAAAGGTTTAAAAATCTGGTGTAAATAGGTTGTTGCTGGTGTCTGATGTTTTGCTCTATGCGATCACGTAGGTTTAGCTACGATCGTGTAGATTTAAGTGGGGGGGGGAGGTCAGTTTCCTCTATGCGATCGCATAGAACTATCCGCGATCTCATAGGGTATAGGAGGTCCTGGTGGGGGCTGGCTAGGTACCCTGTGCGATCACATAGACTCGTTTGCGATCGCATAGGGAGAGGTCCCTTGAGCTATGCGATCGCAGGTCCTTGTTCGCGATCGTGATGCATTAGAAGCATACCTCTATGCGATTGCAGCCCTCTCTTCGCGATCACATATGCTTATTTCGTCCAGTCATTTCAAAAGCCTAAAAACAGAATAGTTACGGGATTAAACCCATTTTTTTCCAAACTTCTTCTTCTCCACTCTTCTTGGACGATTCTTGGGAGACTTTTCCTCCATAACTTCATAGGTAAGTGTTCTAAACTCCATTTTCTTTCATTTTCATCAACTATTATTAGATTCTAGGCCTAAAATCATGGATTAAAAGGTAAAAATTGGGGGTTTTGGGTAGAGTTAGGGCTTTTGGAATTTGGGGAGTTCAACCTCGTTTAGGGGTCAGATTTCAAAACAAATTGTATATTCGGGCTCGTGGGGGAATGGGTGATCGGGTTTTGGTCCGAACCTCGGGTTTGGACCAAGCGGGCCCGGGGTCGAATTTTGGTATTTTTGGAAGAATGATGGGAAATGCATAATTATACTTTGGGATTGAATTATTGAGTCATTATTGATATTGTTGAGTCGATTATGTCTAGATAATATCGTTTCGGAGTTGGATTCGAGAGGGAAAGCAGTGCTAGAGGCTTGATTTGGATTCTTGGAGTCGAGGTAAGTGTTTGGCCTAATCTTAGCTTGAGGGAATAGGTGTTGAGTCATATGTACTACGTGTTATTATCATGTTCAATGTATAGGTGAGGTGACGGGTACCTATACCTTGTTGTCAGGCATGCCCGTGAGTCACAACATATAGTATATGTGTTTTTCGTTGATATCCATTGTGTTTCGAAGTAGATTTCATTTTGAAGATTATTCAATTGTTGGAAGTACTTGATTGTGAAGACTGTTGATTAGTGGTCTAGTTGATAATTATTTGGTTATGTTGTACGTTCATTGAGATTGGTTATAGCTGTGTCCCTTGCTGGGACGGTGATATTTCTGTTATTGTTCCCTTGCCGGGATGTTGTAAAAATTATGGTCTGTATTGTGGTTCTTCCTTGCCAAATTGTGTTCTGGTTATTGTTGAGTGAGGGTGTAAAACACGAAGGGTGATGCCGTGCCATAACTTATATTTAAAATTACGAAGGTTAATGCCGTGCCGATATTGTGAATTTAAAAGCACGAAGGGTGATGCCGTTCCATGATATGAGAGATAATGCACGAAGGGTAATGCCGTGCCATGAAATTGTGAGGTAAAAGCACGAAGGATGATGTCGTGCACTTGTTTTGGTGAGAATGAGAGTAAAGCACGAAGGGTGATGCCATGCACTTGTTTTGGTGAGGACGAGAGTAAAGCACGAAGGGTGATGCCATGCACTTGTTTTGGTGAGGACGAGAGTAAGGCACGAAGGGTGATGTCGTGCACTTGTTTGTTCCCTGTTATTGTTTTGATACTAGTCGGTGGTAATGTTCTGTTACTCAATAAGTGTTCCTCCCCTTTTGTACCCTAGCATGTCCTCCCCGTATTTGTATTTAAGTATTTACTTCCTGCCGTCATTTCTATTACATATTATTGAATTTCACATGTGTTTATTATTTTTCGTGTCCTAGCCTCGTCACTACTTCGCCGAGGTTAGGCTCGGCACTTACTCAATACATGGAGTCGGTTGTACTGATGCAACACCTGCACTTCTTTATGTTGTGCAGATTATGCAGCCGGACCCAGCGGACACTGGTAGAGGGAGTGCCCTTCAGTCCACACAGGAGACATCAAGGTAGTCCCGCAGATGTCCGTGGGCCTTGGTGTCACCTCCTACTCTTTTCTCTCATTTTCTGTCTCATTTCAATAGTTCCAAGACAGTTGTATTTACTTTTTTCAGACCATTGTATTTAGCAAAATCTTAGACTGTTCGTGAAATTGTGACACCAGTTCTGGGGTGTGTTTAAGGAAATTTCTGTAAGACTTATTATTTTAGTTTGTTGAATTTCTTACCTTCCGCATTATCATTTCTATCTGTTCTTATAAGTCACCTTTAAAAGGCTAAATAGCAAAATAATAAATCGGAATAACTAGTAACGTGGCTTGTCTAGCGGGTTCAATGTTAGACGCCATCACGACCTAAAAGTGAGATTTTGGGTCGTGACACTTGAACGTTAAAATATGTGTTAAAGTGCTGAGGGAGGTGTAGTCACTATTATATCTAAATGTATCCTACCTGACCTGCAGCCTACATTACATCCAAATAAAGTCCTAATTCATCCTAGACTAAACAAGCTCGATTAGTTGAGTAGTACACTACGTGCAAGCATATGGTGGCGTTTTCTGTGGCACAAGGAATGTTCTTTCTGAGGGTGAGCGAATTTTATTTCTTTTGAAGTCCTCGGTGTGCGTGAATTGTACTGATTATGAAATAAGTCTCTTTTGTGGAGAGTATACACTTGATTCATGAAAGAGAGGTAAGTCTGGACCTCTGACTTAGAGTAAGTAGCCGGTCAAGGACATTGCATGGCCAGGAAGAGTCCACTCTTGAGGTGTGGATGTGTAGGGAAATTGCTTAGTGAAGTTAGGCCTGTAGAGTGTGGTTTTATTGCTCGAGGACGAGCAATGGTTTAAGTGTGGGATGTTGATAGTAGCCCATAATTACGTATTTTAGACACTATTTACACTCTAATTTAACCACACTTTATTGATGTTTGAATGTTAAAAGATAACAAAATGCTCTATTTGAGAAATTTATGTTGTACAAGAGCCACTCTGAGTTAGGAGGAAGATAGAGAGAATTTTGGAGTCAATTGTAAACATACAAGGCTAATCTAAGGATAGCCCGGATGAAAAAGGCAGGACCACGACCGTGGACTTGGGCGCGCAGCTGATCGCGGAAGAAGGCAGTACATGGGCTAAGGTATACGATCGCGTTCGCGGTCGAATTCGCGGCCGCGGACGGGTTGGTAAACGCGCAGAGTGCAGGGGCTTTTGTGTAATTTCCTGGATAATTAACCTAAACCTATAAGAGCCCAAACTCGCCTAAAAGTCAGAGAGGCTTGTTTTAGACATAATTGGAGGCAAGAACAAGGGAGAGAAGATCAAGCAATTCTTTAGAGTTTCTATCTTCTTCTTTCTACTTATCATTGTGAATCATGAATCATACTATTGCTATGTTTTGCATTAGTATGCGTAGCTAAACTTCTAATTTAGGGTTTGATAGAACCTATTAAAGGATGAATTTATTGTTATGTTAATATAGATTTTCCACAGTTTTATCTCTATTTATTAAACTATATGCTTGTTGATGTTGATTGAAGGGCCCTCAATTAGCTGTTCCTATTTAGTGTGCATTACTCGGGAGAGTGCACATTTAGTCGTTGTTGAACAACATCACTCCTGACGTATATGAGGGATCAATACGAAGGGTTTAAAGGTGGGATAAGGGATAACGAAACCTTGAGTGTGATCTAAGTGAGCTATAATTAAGCTACGTAGCATAATTCGGGAGAATATGTCTAGTATATGTTGTAATTGCTCAGGAGAGAGTTACGACAGTCTGAGTGCTCATGATCGATAGAGAAGACTTAGGCAAATTTATAACAAACATAGCGGAAAGGATTCCGACAATAGGGAAAATCACAACCTTAGATCATTCCAATTATTGTTTACAACCCATTCGTAGTTAGGCCTTATTTACTGCATTCTCATTAAGTAATAGTTAGTTAGGAAACAACCAATCCGTTATCTAAATATCTTGGAAAGTTGATTACGTGAAATTTTGTGAGTCTGATAGTTGTGATTGATAGGTTAATTCCTTGTGGGATTCGACTACGGACTTGATAACTAGAATATATTTGTAGTGACCGCTTTATACTTTTTATACAGCATAGTTGGACGTGATCATGCGCCAGTTTCGCTTTGCACCGATTCTTTTCTCAAAGAAAAGGATATTTCTATATATAGAGATGATCATCTGACTTTCTCACTTATTTAATCATCTAAATTGTAGGAACAACTATAATTTCTCATAGACCCTTAACTTGTCACGCAATAATCTGAATTTCTAACCTTAACAAGGCATTAACAGAATACAACTCATATAAAATATTAGGAACCGATATGGGTCATGGAATTATCAGAAGGCTTTGGATCCTCATCTTGTTTACCAAACAATTACCATGCTCCATTTCAGGATCATCAACGTAGTCAAAAGATTTTACCATTTAGCCATGGACTTTTCGTATATTTCTCCAGTGTTTGGATTCAAAATTGAGTTTTTCTATCTATTGCTATTTGATAACATCAAATAGTAATATAAATTCCTTAAGATTGTTGGTAATACTGTATTCGAAGTTAGAAAATCAGAGAAGTAAAGAAACGTTAGTTCATAACTGAAAACAGAAAATTTCGAGCCCACAAGTTTCTTGTGTGTCCTTAAGGAATTTAATCCCCTCACTGTTGCCCAAGGTTATGGATTACTTCCTCCCAGGATAGAACGGAATAACTATTCTGTAATACTGGCAATCGAAATTACAGAACTTCAACGAACTCAACAAACAGAGCAAATCACACTTGACACTTTATTTATTTGGAAAAATAATGCAACAATATAAAAAAGAGAGGAGAAATTTCAGATTTTTCATATCTTAAAATTGAGGCCAAGCCTCTAAATTTATAGACAATAAAAGGGCGAGATAAAGATGTGCAATCCAAGAGATACCTCTTCCATTTCCCATTCACACCCCTTAATAAAAATGCAACAAGTTTGATATTAATTAATGAAATTTGTTAGTATAAACGTCTTTCGGAAATAGCCTCTCCATCCCCGGGCAGTGATAAGGTCTGCATACACATTACCCTCTCCATACCCCACTAATGAAATTTCACTGGGTCGTTGTTGTTGTTTGTTAATATAAATGTATTCTATAATTAGTTGCTATCTGGTTTTGACTTCATATTAAATTGTGCAAACCCACATATTAATATCATGAATATCGCAATAATAATAATGTTTACCCTAAAAACGAATAACAATTGAATTTATATTTGGTTTTAAGGACACATGATTTCACTTGGCATAAACGTGAGAAAATATGTGAATTGATATTGAAATTGACTGTAAAGAAAAATAAATAAAACCAAGTGAAACGTGCAGCTTTGGCCCTCAAGACAGATCGTCCTCGAACCAAATGAATGAGCAAAGTGAGATATGAATAAACCAACCGATTATTGAGATCTTAAAGAATAGTATATTGCTTTGAATTGCATGAATCTAATGCCTTTACAAATGATTAGACCCCCTTATATAGTACATGAGTTCTACTTATGGTATAATTCTAAATACAGTAAGAAATCTCATGATTGATTAATTAATCGGCCTCATCTTGATATGTTCCGAGATTTCCGCCGTGATCCTTGCTCGATTTCAGATACTACGACTTACCATTACTTGACCAAGTAAACCTCCATCGGTCTCGCTTGATCTCCATTCTGCTTGGTCTCGATCTCGGCCGATCTTACCCTTGGCCGGTCTCTGAATTAAAGGTTCGGTAATCAGAACTTCGTGCTGAGGCTCAACATCACTCGAGGCCGAACCATAGCCAATCATGATCCAACCTCGATTAGTCATAAGAAGGGCATGCCCGTTCTGACCGTATACAGATAGTCCCCTCGTTTATCAAAAATAAAATGATGAGAAATGACATGAATTCTCGAGCCCCATCTCCATGAGTGATGATGTCAGTGAAGAGCTAGATTGTGATGTAAGCGCCGAAACATCCCGTCGGTCCAGCTAGTCTGTCAGGCGCTGGTCAGCCACTAACGGTTCTGAACTGTCGCCTTCAACCTATAAAAACTTTGACCTTCTCTCATTCAAACATTTACAATGAATGCCTTCTCTACTCTTGCTTTCAAATATCCTCACTTCATAATTTACATATCCAAATCCCTTGAACTCTAACCAACACTCTTAATCTCTTATTTGCTTTTCATAGATGGCCAAAACTTCTAAAATCATGCCGTAAGAAGAAGCTGCTTCTACATCGCATCTCGCCGACGATGAGGCCACAATGGATCCCCAACATGAGGACTTCATTCCGACGGGGTGCCTGACTATTTCCGACTTTAAGATAGAGAATGTCCCTTCGGTGTCGGGTCTGTGCTAGCTGATGTTGAGAAATATGTGCACCGTCACTGAGGACATCCTCGATAAGGTCAAGGAGGAGTGCAACTAGGTGAATAAAGATGTGGTCGTTACCTCTCCTGAGAAATCTATCACCCCCTACGTGGACGGTACCTAAGTGTTTACACTTACCCCTTTACGTATAGGCCCTTGGAACCCATCATAGTCGCCTTCTGCAGAAGATATAGCATCACCCTAGGCCAAATCCATCCTTCGTTCTGGAGAATCGGTGTCTTCCTTCGTTTCTTCACGAGCAAGATCGAGGGATGTTCCTTCACCATCGACCATCTCATGCGCCTTTACAGTCCTCAGCTCTATCGAGGGGGAATGATTAAGCTCGCCCGCCAAGCCAACAGGGCCCCGTTCTCCAGCATCGACGAGTCTCAGGATCGAGGCTGGGTGGGCAGGTTCGTCCGAATAAGGACGTCAGACCTGATTCCCGCCGAAGAAATTCCGTTCTCGGAGAAGTGGAACATGAATTGTAAGTATTTTCTCCTCGAACTTTTGCTTTACCGTTTCATTTCATTACATATTTCCTTATCTTAGTTTTGATGTTGCAGTTGTGGCCCAGATGCCGGACTTGGTTTCAGAATTGAAACCATGGGTCGAAGGCCTGGTGTCTCAGAGGCCTTACTCTGAACGTGCTTGGATGGAGCTATCAAAGGGTCAATGGGAGGCCCGCAACCATGATAAATTTATGTTTCAAATTATTTGTTGTTTCAGCCTTTTCTGAAACTAACCTATCTCCCTTTCTTTTGCAGGTATCGGGAAGGATGTTGCGATAAGACCCCCTTTCGATGATGAAGAAATCCTTCCCCAACCATCAGGTCCAAACCCGACCAAGGAGAGAAAGATAAAAAGGGCCCCGAGTCCCCTAGAGTCGAAAAATAAAAGACCGGCGAGGAAACCTCATAAGCCCAAGGTGGACGACTGTGCCATATCCTCGTAATTAATCCGCTGATTAAGGGATGAGTCCGAAGAGGAGGAGGAAAAACAAGTCATATCCAATCTGGTGGCTCGTGCGCAGGCTACCTCTTCGGTGCAAAAGTCCTCCAAATCGGAAGCAGTCGATGAGGGAGCTTCAACCGAGGTTCCTGGACCAGAAAGAACAGAGGTTGCCCCGTCCCCAGCTAAGACGGGGGAGAGAGAGTCTGGAGGCAAGGCTCCCAGCCAGGGAAGAGGTCCCTGGGGTCGAGCTCGGGGTAGTTGACATTTCGGAATCCCCCCAGATTTCACACACAATGATTCGAGAGGCCAGCATGCTGGATAGTCATTGAATCGATCTCCAAGGTTTCTTCGATGGGATCGAAGCTTCTACCTCTGAGGACATTACTAGATTCGGTGATTTACTATTGCCGAAGAAAATACCATCACCGGGTGCCACTGGATCTTCATCGAGCTCGAGGTTGGTGGACCAATTCCCGACTCCGAGCGTTAACTCAGGTTGTAGACGACATCTAGTGCTTACTATCCCGGAGGATGACCAGGTATTCTCTGCCCTTATCGAGGTTACCAGCTATCTGAGAGGCTTGATGAACGAGGAGGACCAAGTCGTGAACGTTGCAGGGCTGCTTGCCTGTTCAACGAGGCTCAACATGCTCTAAAACAGGTAATTTTTTAGAATCGCTTTCTTACTTATTTTGTGCTTAGAATTGTATATTATTCTTAACATCTTCTTCCTTACTTGTAGGCTTCGGTATTACACCACGAAGCCTTTCTCAGGGTTCGAGAAGAGCATAAGCCGAGGTTTGGGGCCTTACTGTGAAAAGCGATACTTATAGGCTCCTCAGTGAAAGACTCCAGGCCGATTTGGTTGCAGCTCGGAACGAGCACACTGACATGGCCGAACAAGTATTCTGAATGCTTCATGATAGTGAGGATGAGTTAGAGATAACGATTAATGACCCGATTCTGCAGACCTGATAGAGGCTTGAGCAAATCGGATGGCTCAACAAGCAGGTGGAGGAGATACGGGCCGAGGTCGAGGCATTCAAAAGAAGCATGGATATCCTGGCCGTTGTGAAAGAGACCGTCCAAGAACAGTTGGATTCGGTCGAGACTGAGCTTCAAGATGTGAAAGAGAAAGACTCGGAGCAGACCGAGAAGATACAAAAGCTTTAGTCTCAGCTAGATTTGGCCGCCAACAAGCTCGAGGAGGCTAAGTATGGCCACTACCGGCATTAAAGAAGAAAAGGTGGCCCAATTGAAAATTAACGTCGAGGCCATCCAGACCAAGGCTAGGAGCATGATAGATCATGCAAAGTAGCAAGATTAGAGGGAATCCCTCGAGGATGATCAAGCCCATGATTTCAACATTGCGGCCGAGGTCGATAATGCCCGAGCAGAAGAAACTGGGCACAAAAGCTTGCGTTCCCCGAGGATGACTCAGATACCCTCAGTGAATTTGAAGATGGAGAATATCCTGAGGACGGAGATGCTACTTCCGATGGGGACCAAGCCTCTTAGGACTTAATATATTTTTTGTTCTTTTCCTTTGCACTTTTTCCGAGGCCGTTTTGGGCCGTTGTAAAATATTTTGTATTAGGCCGATTTGTCCCTTGTATAGAAGACCGTTTTATATACATAAATAAAAGGCTTTATTTTCCCTTTCGTCTCTTAAGTTTTTATTTCCTCTGCTTTATAATTTGTAATCACAAAGGTTAAATTTCCTTAGCATGAGATAATAAGGTAATGTTCGAGGGTCCGAACAACCTTTGCATGTTTTAGAATTTTTGGGGCTCGATATTATCGAAGCATTTATTGAAGATATATTTACTTTGTGACTTTGTCTAGGATAGTATTTTTAGAACCGGTTATAAAAGAATTTTTTTTCTTTTTCGAAGGAGTTATGGGATTCGGACGTCTCCGGGCCGTGTTAAATTTGTCGTAGCCTTTTAGTTCAAAATGTTCCCATTGAGATTATTTACCCATTTTGTTCGAGCTTACCCGAAACAGTAGTCCCCGAGTGGGGTGGCCGTGACATTTAGAGATCGGGAAGCTGCCTATTAAGTCTTTGTCCCCGAGGCCCGATAACTTGGGCTGTTTGAGCTGAACGGTAGTCCCCGAGTGAGGGAGCGATCATTCGTATTTTAGTTAAGTATTTCCCTTAGGCTCGTCATAATACGAATATCTCCAAGAGATGTAAAGAGGAAAAAATTTAAGCATCGGATATTTGCAAGGAAAGTACTTATCTTATTTCTTGATCAAAATAGTCATACATGCTTACATGTTTAAGTCAGGGCTCAATAAATATATATGGGCACGACTCGTTCTGACCGTTCGGCCCTTACAATAAACCCTATCTATTGAGACCCTCCTTTTCTGAAGTAGTTTCCTCTTTAGGGTTGATATTCGAAGATAATGTGTATTCGATGGTAGTCCACCCCAGTATTCGAGGTTGATTGCAGAGTAACCTCAGATATTGTTGAATTGATCTTCGATGTTGATTCGTAATCGAGCTTGATTCTGAGTTAGCACGATCCTTTGTTGCCTCATTAAAAACCTCACCGAAAAAATCATTTGGGACAAAACCGGTCTAAGGGAAAAAGAGTGCAACACATGCTTTCTGACCTAAAGACTTCATTTCATTCATTGTGAAGTCCACCGTCGATTCTTGTTGACCACCTGCAACTGCAAGTGTTAGTCTAAAACAAAAATAAAAAATAGAAAAGGGGTCGTACCTTAGCAGTAGTATCATTTTAGGTGTGATATGTTCCAATTGTTCCCCATTCATCGTTCCGAGCTTGTAGGACCCTTTTCTAGTGACCTCAAGAATCTGGTACGGTCCTTCTCAGTTTGGACCCAATTTTTCTTCATTTGGATTTCGGGTGTTGAGGGTGACTTTTCTTAGCACCAAGTTCTAACGTCAAAATATCGAAGATTGGCTCTTTGATTATAGTATCTCTCGATCCGTTATTTTTAGGCGGCCAATCGGACGAGGGCGGCTTCGCGTATTTCATCCAATAGTTCTAAGCTCGTATTCATGGCCTCGTTATTTGAATCTTTTGTTGGATATCGAAACCTGGTGCTAGGTTCTCCGACCTTGAACGACATTAGAGCTTCGTCACCATAAACTAATGAGAATGGGGTAGCTCTAGTACTGGACTTCAATGTTGTGCAGTATGCCCAAAGAACTTAAGGTAGGACCTCCTTCCATTTTCCTTTGGCATCGGTTAGTCTCTTCTTAAGATTTTGGATGATGGTTTTGTTGGTTGATTCAGCTTGTGCGTTTCTGCTGGGATGATAAGGTGTTGATAGGATTCTTTCGATATTGTGATCCTCGAGAAATTTGGTCACCTTGTTTTCGTTGAACTACTTTCCATTATCGCACACAATTTCGGAGGGCATCCCGAATCGACTTATGATATGGTCCAAAATAAATTTTATGACTTCCTTTTCCCTGACTTTCTCGAAAGCCTGTGCTTCAAGCCACTTAGAGAAATAATCAGTCATAAATAAAATAAATTGAGCTTTACCTGGGACGATGGAAGAGGGACAACGATGTCCATTCCCCACTTCATGAACGGCCATGGGGACAAGATCGAATGTAGCAGTTCCCCCGGTTGATGAATCATTGGTGCATGCCTTTGGCATTTGTCGCATTTTCGAACAAACTGCTTTGCATCTTTCTCCATGTCGATCCAGTAGTAACCGACTCTGATCAATTTGTGGACCAATGATTCGCTGTCGAAATGATTTTCACAAGTGACCTTGTGGAATTACCTTAGAATGTATTTGGTATCTCCTGGACCCAAACATATCGCTAATAGACCATCGAATATCCTTCTGAAAAATGTTCCGTCTTTGAACATGGTGAATCGTGCTACCTTTGTGCGCAAGGCTCTCTATTCTTTTGGATCTGATGGGAGCTTCCCGTTCTTTAAATACTCTGCGTATTTGTGTCACGACCCAAATCGATGGGCCGCGATGGGCACCCGGTACCTTACTCAACCAAGTACCAACGTAACGTATCTTTCTTATTACATCATCATATTCACATGACATACGTGCCTAATAAGCCAACTTGATCATTTATAAATTCAAAATATAGGCCGACAAGGCCGTACAATCTTTCACGTACACGACATATGCCTAAAAGACTCTAAGAGTACATAAATGTCATAAAGGTTGGGACAGGGCCCCGCCATACTAATCGATACATGTCCTAATCATACTGACCACATAAGCAACTCTTTGAGAAAATGGAGCGCACCAACACCTTCCACTGAGCTGATAGCATACATGGAGGACTCTCAAACTGTCTATAAGGACATGCAGGCATGAAATGCAACGTCCCCAGGCAAAAGGGACGTCAGTACAATTAATGTACTGAGTATGTAAGGAATGAAAATCAGTAAATAATAGACATGAGAGAAACACTGAGTAAAAGACTCGACATGTAAGTCTGAATAACTCTGTAAATAATGAAATACTCATAGTGTCATGCATATGCATATATGTGTAATGTCGTGCATAGATAAATGTATTCATAACACCATTAAGCCTCTGAGGGCATCCCATCATACCATCTCGGCCACTGTCGGAAAATCATCAACATATACCAGCTGATCAGGTGGGGGGTGTGTGTGTGTGTGTGTATATATATATGTATATGTGTATATAACACCATCTGGTCATGCGTTAATGTAAATGAATGCAATGCATGAGAAGTACGTCAATAAAATATTTCGGATTGTCAAGACCATTATGCCTTTGATTAATATCATAAAATAAACTTTATCAACTTACGTATTTTCTGACACCCATGAACATATGATAGAATAATATGACACGCGAGGAATCATGAACATAAGCATCTCTAGTATTTCTATGATTAGAGTTATTTATGAAAATTGTGCATTTTCTCGTTTCGCTTGTATCGTATGGATCATGACAAAAGAAAGACGGTATAGCCTTAACATACATGGTTCGATTCTCTTGAAAATCCTCTAACACACGTTAACTTCGACAAAACACGCGACGGAAAGATCGGAGTAGGAAAAAATCTGTTGCTTAAAATATAAAAAATTCTCGTTTGATTCCTTGGAGATGCTGTGAAATCTTGGATGAATAGTTGAATATCCGTACTTAGAATTTGCTATATGACTTATGTTTGTAATATACAAACATTTATGTTTTAAATGCATATAATAATGGAATTGTGACTTATGTTTCTTAATAATGGGCATGCCTCATGTTTTATGTGTCTATCCATTATTAAATGGAAATGACTCACTTTATTTAAGAATTTCCACGTAAAATAGTTACTTTTGAGTCATACTTCTTTGATTCTTTTGCTGCTGCGTTACTACAATTAACCTTATCCAAAATTTTCACCCCTTCTCCTTAATCCACTTATTAATCCCCCACTAATTCAATAATTAACCAATTACTCACATAATTAAGAATTATCTCAAATTACTTATAATACTACTCACTTTTAACACACCTTATACACCTCACTATCATGGAAATGTAGTACCTTGTATGGTACTAGTCTCTAAATACCAGGTATTTTAGCTCGGGCCGTATTTTATCCCAAAATGTCAAATTTTGACGAAATTCATTTCCTTTGATTTTCTTACCCTTTCTCCTTTACGAATTTACTCATCACGTATTTAAAATAGCATAATGCTTATAATCTCAAAATGATTCCATTCCTGAACTTATGTTGATTAACTTACGACAAAACTTTAACGTACGAAAATGCGATTTGTAATATCTCATTTTCAAGCTTTCATCAATTTACTTGTGGCGTAATTTTACGTACAAAAACATGAGGTGTAACATCATTCCCCCCTTTGGAACATTCGTCCTCGAATGTTGACTGATGCACTTATCATTCTCATAACCCATAGCTCTTGCGAATACTTTAATATTCTTCTAGCCATGTAGGCAACTGTTCTTTGAATAAATCCAAAGTCCAGAGCATTCCCCCTTAGGCCTCCTTCTCACACCACGAATTGTAGTCGGGATCCTTCCAATCTCGTAACTGTTGCTACCTTTTATCATGTAGCATGTACGACTCTGACCTTGTGAGTGCGCTTATGCGACTCTTCTCTCGTTTTCCCTCATGCTTTTAGCCAATCTCTAGGCCTCACTTTGTAAACATATACAGAGCTTGACAAGATGTCCCTCTAGGCATCTATAGGTATACTTGAAGTTCTTTGCTTGGTACATTTTTTGAACTTACGAATATTGCTATACCTGATTTCATAGATCCGTTTATCCATCCGTATTTGCTGCATCAAGATAGGTCATACTATATCGTAAATCTTACTTCGATTTATCGTTGCTGAGGTCTGCAATCAAATTCCAGATTACTTTTGTTTCTTATCCTTTATGCATAAGTCTAAGTCTTTTAATGCTTCCTCATTACTGTTCATCTTAACAATGACGGCCTAACCTCATCTCATACTTTGTGACTTTGTCCATCCATTGTTGATTCATCTCAATATTGATCTACAACATACTACTGATAACTTGAAACTTTTTACGTATTACCTTTCCACTAGGTCTTATGTGCATCGAGGAATATTTGAAGTGATTTTCCTGATTCACTTAGCCGATACGGTACTTCAATAACCGTATTTTATAGAATTCCAATGGCAATTTACTTACATGGGTATTTTAATCCCGTACAATTCATGAAATCCTCTTCAAATAATTACTTAATCGAAGGCCCAAATGTCATCCTTTATCTATCCCAATTACACTCTCATTGGACTATAAAGGCAGTATTCCATCTCCTCTATATGCCATTAGTCTTAGACACGTTTGAGCTCATTCAGGCTATACTGAGCTTGGTGTAATTTAGAGAAACCATCAGCTCTCTTGTTTCATGGGCTTAATCCCGAGGACTTATCTATTTTTGTCACCTTCTCACTTGCCTTTTCTTATCCTTGCTCTTGTCTTCCTAAGACCTTGTCACTCTACCATACTTGAGATTGCGACTGATTTCTTTATGCTTTTCTGGAACATCAAGTGAGACATCACATCATTTCAAACTCTTCTTTACTTTTTTAACTAGACCTCTTGATACCTGGAAACCATAGGCTGGAAGATATGCCACTCTCGGCGCCGTTATTGATACTGAATCCTAGCACTTCTAGCCTTTTATCTGAAGTGTGGGCTATTCCCAACCTTCTGCATTTGAGTATCTCGTACGTTGTTCACTTTTACCTTACTTACCTTAAAATTTCGCATCACATCTTCTATCTCTTTCATGTCCTCCCTTCCATATAGGTATAATTCATATTCACAACTTGAAGCTCTATTATAATACTTGCACCTCTGGTGTATACACAATCCGGTGCGAGGTTCATACTGACTTCTTATAAGGATGGCACTCCTCCTAACCGGCTTCCTTATAGAGCCATTATAGAATATGGTTGTATTATCTCTCTTGCACCTCTGATATTAAGAGTGATTATGCCATGTTCTCAATCACAATTTCTATAATTTTCTAGGTCCAATAATCAGCCTCCTGATTTACTTCGTTGTTGTAACTCTTTAGTTTCCTCCTCCTTCAGATCGATTTTTATGCAGGCTTAAGCTATCTTCCGATCTGCGGCTCCTGATATTAGTTATTACTTTAGCCTCTCGTGGACGCTATGGAATATCCATGATACAATCTTCTAACAATTCAATACTTTGTCTATAATTTGGACTCAGTTTTTTTTCTTTTAGCTTTTACCTGGGTCTTCTACGGCTGTATTATTGTTAACATATGTGTTGTAGGGATAATACTCCGAAATCTTGAGTGCATCCACAATGTAACTAACTCTAGATCATTAATCGAATAATTCCTTCCGTTCCTTCTCAGCTTTCTTTAAATGTAAGCTATTACTTTTCCTGGTCTTTCTGCCTCCTTGTTGCGTGCTTACTTAGCTTATCTTAGTTCCCACGCATTCCAAAATTTTGTGCAACTCATATGGTCTCGAATATTACTTTTTGTTTCATTTCCCGCTTATTAGCCACGATATGTGCCACTTTCTTATGGAGTGCATGCAATGTTGTTGTGAGACTGTAATTTTAAGACCATTCCCTCTTTGGGTTACTGAGCTTAGGTTGAAGACTTCTTCCTTACTTTCTTAGCTAATATTTCATTATGGTACTTAGGGAAGACCCTCTGACTCTTGTAAAGCTGCGAGCTTATTACGGATCTTTTGATGTCCTCCCTTGCCTATAATTATCCGTAGTTACTTACTTCCACATCCTTGTGCTTGTAGGGTTGATTCTGAACTGATATTTTTCCTGTCTTTCCAATGGAACTCTCTTTTATTCTCGTAACACTCATATGGTATCTTCAACTACCCCAACTCCCATCTGGATATTTCTCAAGGTTATGATGTCATATTTTCGGGACTGAATTCCCCATGTTGGGGTTCATTCTGTTTGTCTTGCACGATCTATTGATTTTTCTGTATCCTTTTGTCTAGCCATAGCTAGGCTCTTCCTAAATCAACTACTAACTACTCATTGGTCCATTCCCATATCAATATTCCGCGTAATCTTTCTTGGGTTATTTCCTTTGTCTTAACTTGCCACTCGCATTGGCTCCTTATTAATCAATAAGATCTCGGGCTGGGACCCTTACTTTCTCTCATTGACGTTGTGTCTGTATAATGTTTTGGAATCGTAGTATATCAGTAGAATTTGAATAAGTGTAATCTCATTCCTTTCTCACTTTTATCGCATTCTTCCTTTATCATTTCATCGTTACTGAGCCACTTAATTCTGACTTAATGCCACGTAACTTCATATTCCCGCCTTTAGGGGAATGCTAAGATTTAGAGCTGCGATGATCTACTTATAGAGGTTGTACCTCTTCATCTTTGGCATTCTTTCCTATCATCGATGATCCTTACTCGCCTTGCGGTAACCTTTTGTACCAAGGATAACAGAATTCCTTACTCACGAGGGTGACGCTTAGTGTAAGTGGCACACTTAGTCCTATAAGCTTAACTTTGCTCACGTTGCTTGCTTTAGGAATGCGTCTTCGTGAATGACCTTTAAGGGTTATTCTTCTGTCGTCCATTCTTTTAACGTCGGAATGCAATCTGAAATTCTCATGGTGCCGACTCTTATCAAATCACTCAGTCCCCAATTCATGTTTAGTTTACCTTGTTCACTATCCCATACTGATTTCTTATTACTTTAGGGTCTAACTTTTCCTTCTGGTAATCACGTTAGAGTCACGAACTTATTTCTTGAAATAAGGATATGACTTTATGGCCTATACTCTTTTGTTGTCTCAAGGCCTGTCACCTTTTGTCTTTTTCTTCACTTGACTATAGACTCCGTAATACTGTCATCATTTTCATTTTTCTTTTTCTACCGTTGTCATCCCGGTATCACATCTTACTTATAATGTTTCACTAACTCTTTTCTTATTTCTCGCTAACATTTATGTATATCATTTTATTCAAAAAACTCGAAGAATACATTCTTTTGCTTTTAGCTCCCCTTTCTTCATCCATTGGCTTTTCGAATTGCCTAACATTCTTTCTCTACTAAGGACGAGAGCCACACAAAGATAATATTTATCCCTTCAAGGCTTCCAGTGCTTATCTTTGTAATATTCATATCTGGTTGTACTATTGTAGAATTCACCATCTGGGTGTCTCACAAGGAGATCTGTTAGCACATTTCCAATATATTTCGGAAATGTCAACCAACACAAACAATCCATCCACCATTTTGGGTCACTCTAACCCTAGCCGGATCCTGATATCCTTCATCCTCTTATGAGATGAGTGTGGCCAACTATATGTACCTTTGATACAATTGAAGGTAACTCAAAATGAATTTCTTTGCTTGAATTGTAGATAATGTTCATCTATACTAACTAGGTACCTCGTACCCATCTTCACCTTCCTTATTTTACATGTTGAAAGTTGTATCTATCTTCTGAATCTCTCGTTGCCTTTCACCATAGGAGTGGATAGATATTCCTGCCTTAAGGCTCTTTTTTCCAAAAGCTCACACATCTTAGTACACACATGATCTGCTGGAGACCTTACATTTACTCATCATAAACATGATGCAAAATTGAGTTCCTCTGACTCAACTCTTCCACAGCCATATACAATCCCTTACCAACTATCTTTCTGGATATAAGCATCATCGTTTATGAATAAGATAGAGTTTAGGAAATTGAGTTCTTACAACTGAGCTCTACCACACAATCTAGAGTACGAAGAAAGAGTGACAGTCTTAAACGTCCTGTAGCCTCCTGCTTATAAGTGTGGTGCACGACACACCCATAAACAAGACTCTACTAGACACGGCTTGTAGACTCCATAGGACAGAACTGCTCTGATACCACTTTTGTCACGACCTAAACCAATGGGCCGTGATGGGCACCTGGTACCTTACTCAATCGAGTACCAACGTAACGTATCTTTCTTATTATATCATCATATACACGTGAAATATGGTCCTAATAAGCCAACATAATCATTTATAAACTCAAAACATAGGCCGACTAGGCCGTACAATCTTTCACGTACACGACATATGTCTACAAGCCTCAAAGAGTACATAAATGTCATAAAGGTCGGGACAGGGCCCCGCCATACTAATCAGTACATGTCCTAATCATACAGACCACATAAGCAACTCCGGAGCAAATGGAGCGCACCAACACCTTCTAATGAGCTGATAGCCTACCTGGAGGACTCTCAACCTGTCTATCAAGACCTGCAGGCAAGAAACGCAGCGTCCCCAGGAAAAAAAGGACGTCAGTACAAATAATGTACCGAATAAGTAAGGAATGAAAATCAATAAATAATAGACATGAGAGAAACACGGAGTATAAGACTCGACATGTAAGTCTGAATAACTCTGTAAATAATAAAATACTCATAGTGTCATGCATATGCATATGTATGTCATGTCATGCATAGACAAATGTATTCATAACATCATTAAGCCTCTGAGGGCATCCCATCATATCATCTCGGCCACTGTCGGAAAATCATCAACGTATACCAGCTGATCAGGTGGTGGTGCATATATAACGCCGTAACCTTTTACCATATCCCATATATATATATATATATATATATATATATATATATATACGCGTATATAACCCCATCTGGTCATGGGTCAATGTAAATGAATGCAATGCATGAGAAGTAGGTCAATAAAATCTTTCGGAGTGTCATGAGACCATTACCTTTGATTAATATCATGAAATAAACTTTATCAACTTACGTATTTTCTGAGACCCATGAACATATGATAAAATAATATGACACGCAAGGAATCATGAACATAAACATCTCTAGAATTTCTATGATTAGAGTCATTTATGAAAATTGTGCATTTGCTCGTTTCGTTTGTATCGTGTGGATCATGCCAAAAGAAAGAAGGGATAGCCTTAACATACATGGTATTCTCTTGACAATCCCTCTAATACGCGTTAACTTCGACAAAACACGCGACGACAAGATTGGAGTAGGTAAAAATCTGTTGCTTAAAATATTAAGAATTCTCGTTTGATTCCTTGGAGATGCTGTGAAATCTTGTATGAATAGTTGAAGATCCGTACTTAGAATTTGCTATATGACTTATGTTTGAGACTTAGGTTTGTAATATACAAACAATTATGTTTTAAATGCATATACTAATGGAATTGTGACTTATGTTTCTTAATAATGGGCATGACTCACGTTTTATGTGTCTATCCATTTGCTTCCACGTTACTACAATTAACGTTATCCAAAATTTTCACCCCTTCTCCTTAATCAACGTATTAATCCCCCACTAATTCAATAATTAGTCAATTACCCAAATAATTAAGAATTATCTCAAATTACTTATAATACTACTCACTTTTAACACACCTTATACACCTCACTATCATGGCAATGTGGTACCTTGTATGGTACTAGTCTCTAAATACCAAGTATTTTAGCTCGGGCCGTATTTTATCCCAAAATGTCAAATTTTAACGAAATTCATTTCCTTTGATTTTCTTACCCTTTCTCCTTCACAAATTTACTCATCACGTATTTAAAATAGCATAATGCTTATAATCTCAAAATAATTCCATTCCTGAACTTATGTTGATTAACTTACGAACTTTAACGTACGAAAATGCTATTTGTAATATCTCATTTTCGAGATTTCATCAATTTACTTGTGGCGTAATTTTACTTACGAAAACATGGGGTGTAACAATTTTTTTCTCCAATCCCAGGTCAAATTTGTAGAGTTTATCTCCGCGTGACCTTCTTCGACCATCGATCTCATGAGTTGTACGACAACTCCCCAATTGAGTTCGTTGTCTTTGACTGATGACCCAAGGTTTGCGAGGGCATCAGCCTCACTATTATGATCTCGAGGTACATGTTACAAGGTCCATTCCTTGAATCGATTCAGAGTCACTTGTAGCTTATCCAAGTATCTTTGCATTCGGTCTTCTCGAACTTCAAAGGTTCCGTTAACCTAATTCACCATGAGGAGGGAGTCACATTTGGACTCGATCACCTCCGCTCCCAAGCCTTTGGCTAATTTGAGACCTGAAATCATGGCCTCGTATTAGGCATCATTGTTAGTCAATTTTATAGTTCTGATAGATTGTCTAACTACGTTACCTGTGGGTGGTTTTAGCACAATGCCGAGTCCGGACTCCTTTGCGTTCGAAGCACCGTCCGTGAAGGGGTCCATATTCCCAAGGATGTACCCTAATTTACTAATAGTTCTCTTTCAATCTCGGGTACTGTGAGCATGTGATTTTTACTCTNCGAGTATTTAACGTAATGTAGTTTTAATAACTAATTACTATAAAAATTAACCATTTTTTATTCGATAAATCATAGATTTAACTAAGAATATATAATCGATTGTCTTATTCTTAATTAATATGTAAATATATGAAAAATAAGGTTTAAAATTAATTGCTAAATGTTTTTGGATTAAATTAGAGTTTAATTCAATTAGATTAATTAACTAATTAAGAAAACAAAAGCAAAATCGGACCTGGGCCAAGAAAGACCC
>MDKI01288743.1:0-33417 GCA_005239505.1 Nicotiana paniculata | reverse complement strand
CCCCGGGCCTGCTTGGTCTAAACTCGGGGTTCGGACCAAATTACGTTTACCCATTCACCCACGGACCCAAATATGCTATTATTTTTAAAATCCGACCTTAATTTGACATAAAAATTCAATTTTTACAAAACTCCTTAATTCTACCCAAAACATAGATTTTACCATGAAAATTCTTTGTTAAAAGTGATGCAAAATAGTAAGGAATTGAAAGAACAAGGTTTGGAATTGATTACCTATGAATTGGGGATGAAGATTTCTGAAGAAAACTCGTTTTTAGGTATGGAACTTCGAAAAATTGGGGAAGAAAGTGTTATGCCCGGTTTATAATCTGATATTTATAATAATTGGACAGGAGAACTGTGCGATCGCGGATAAAGAGGTGCGATCGCACAGGGTAAGGGACAACTGAGTTGTGCGGTCGCAGGAGGGATTGTGCAATCACACAGGGTAGGGGTAGGGGTAGTGCGATCGCGGGAGGGTCTATGCAATCGCACAGTACAAATTTTGGGGCCCCCTAAGCTTGCACTGTGCGATCGCGGATAAGGCCTTGCGATCGCACAGGGTTCCAAACAGGCCTTCTAAATTTACTTTGTGCTATCGCGGACTTTACTATGCGATCGCACAGAGCAATTACCTGGACACCAGAAAACTTAAAACCAGCAATTACTTCAAGTGCAAAAAAAACATCATGTGGCCTACCCGAAACTTACCCGAGCCCTCGGGGCTCCAAACAAATCATGCATGCATGTCTAAAAATATCATACGGACTTGCTCGTGCGATTAAATCATGAAAATAACATGTAATTCTGTGAATTAAACCTCAAAACTCATTATTTCCATCAAAAACTTTTAAAGTTCATAATTTCTCAATCGGATGTCCGAATCACGTCAAACGAACTCCGTTTTTCATCAAATTTCACAGTTAACCTCTAAATATCATAACAAAGTTGTACCAAGATCCGGAACAAAAATACGGACCCGATATCAATGATTTTTAGCATTATTTCTTTTCTTTAATTTCAGCAAAACAATTTCTTTCAAAAATTGATTTCTAAGGCTTGGGACCTCGGAATTTATTTTCGGGCATACGCCCGAGTCCCATATTTTACTGCGGACCTACCGGGATCGTCGAAACACGGATTTGAGTCTATCTACTTAAAATGTTGACCAAAGTCAATTTTTATAAAATTTAAATTCTAAAAATCACTATTTCTCATATTTTCACATAAAAGCTTTCCGGTTTCACGCCCGGACTGCGCACGCAAATCGAGGTATTTAATTTTAGTCTTTTTATGGCTATTAAGCATAAAATGGAGTTTAATTTTATAAAATGACCCCTTGGGTCATCACAATCTCCACCTCTAAAACACACGTTCGTCCTCGAACGGACATAGAAAATTACCTGAAGTGGCGAACAAGTGTGGGTATCTACTCTGCGTGTCTGAATCAGACTCCCAAGTAGATGCCCCAACGGGCTGGCCTCTCCATTGCACTCAAACTGAAGGAAAACTCTTAGATCTCAATTGGCGAACCTGCCGATCTAAAATAGCTACCGGCTCCTCCTCATAAGTCAAGTCTTTGTCCAACTGGACAGAGCTGAAATCTAACACGTGGGACGGGTCACCATGATACTTCCTGAGCATAGACACGTGGGATACCGGATGAACTGAGGATAACCCTGGAGGCAATGCAAGTCTGTAAGCTACCTCCCCCACCTTATCAAGAATTTCAAACGGCCCGATATACCTAGGGCTCAACTTACCTCTCTTCCCCAATCTCATAACACTCTTCATGGGCGACACACAAAGAAATACTCGCTCTCCAATCATGAATGACACATCACGGACCTTTCGATCGGCATAACTCTTTTTCCTAGACTGAGCTGCACGAAATCTCTCCGGAATAATATTGACCTTATCTAAGGCCCCCTGAACTAAGTCTGTAATCAATAACTGAGCCTCTCCCGGCTCAAACCATACAACTGGAGATCTACACCGTCTACCATATAATGCCTCATAAGGAGCCATCTGAATGCTCGACTGATAACTATTATTATAAGCAAACTCAGCTAACGGCAAAAAATGATCCCATGAGCCTCCAAAGTCAATAACACAAGCGCGGAGCATATCCTCCAATATCTGAATAGTACGCTCGGACTGCCCGTCAGTCTGAGGGTGAAATGATGTACTCAACTCTACTCGGGTACCCAACTTACGCTGAACTGTTCTCCAAAAGTGCGAAGTAAACTGTGTACCCCGATCAGAAATGATAGACACGGGTACACCATGAAGGCGAACTATCTCCCGAATATACAGCTCAACCAACCGCTCTGAAGTATAAGTACTTGCCACATGAATGAAATGTGTTAATTTAGTCAGCCTATCCACAATAACCCAAACTGCGTCAAATTTCCTCTGAGTCCGTGGGAG
Source organism: Nicotiana paniculata (assembly GCA_005239505.1). Lineage (NCBI taxonomy): Eukaryota > Viridiplantae > Streptophyta > Magnoliopsida > Solanales > Solanaceae > Nicotiana > Nicotiana paniculata. Next base: position 30,988 of record MDKI01288743.1, on the reverse strand, counting down.
TCCAACAACGAAGTCCATAGTGATACCCTCCCACTTCCACTCAGGAATCGTTATCTGCTGAAGCAAACCACCAGGTCTTTGATGCTTATACTTTACTTGTTGACAATTTAAGCGACGAGCCACATAAGCCACAATGTCCTTTTTTTCATCCTTCTCCACCAATAATGTTGTTTCAAATCTTGGTACATTTTAGCTGCTCCTGGGTGAATGGAATACTTAGAACTGTGAGCCTCCTAATGGATCAACTCACGAAGGCCATCAACATTGGGCACATATAACCAACCCTGTATCCTCAAAACACCATCATCTCCAACTATAACCTGCTTGGCATCACCGTGTCGAACTGTGTCCCTAAGAACAGCTAAATGAGGGTCACCATCCTTCCGCTTCCGGATATGCTCGATTATAGAAGACCGAGTGATTGTACGAGCTAGCACACTGCTGGGGGAAATACCCAACCTCACGAACTGATTAGCCAACGTCTGAATGTTTGAAGCTAACGGCCTCTCACCAACTGGAATATACACAAGGCTGCCCACACTCACCGCCTCTATTTTCTTAATAGTTGTTCATAGCCACTTACGGAATTATCAACAGCTTCATGTTAAAAATAATCCCTTTTCAACCTTCACAATACTGATGACGAGGTGAGATTCATGAATACCTCATAATTATATACCCGACTTAAAGTGTCTCATTTAATGCCACATGGGCGACACATACCTCGCAGGTCAAAGCTCAATAATTCTGACACGGATTTGGCGAATCATGCACAGTTAATTAATTAATTTCCTTGTTTATTTAAATATTTATTAGTATTTCTTATCATTATTTTTTATACATAAATTTTTGAATCAGCCTAACAGGCATGACTCCCTACCAGTACTATAACAAAATTTTAATTCACAAGGGAGAATTTAAACACAAGAATTTTCGTCACCAGGACCTCGCCCTTACATAACTTCCACCACGGCTCGTAGCCCGATTTAAACATCTCAAATCATATTAAAATGCGAGGATCTCGTCCTCAATTCTAATCGCAAGCAACATGCGTATCGTGCCAATCAAAACATTCCATTTCCTTCCTTTAAATATTTTTCGTTAAACAAAATTATAACACGTAATGATAGACGCAGCTATCTCCATAGAATATCTCAATACAAGTATTCACATAAGTAGATCTTTGAGTTACGAAGCGCACCCGAGAGTAGAGCATATTAGAAGAATTTTATTAGTTTTTCATAACCGTATTAAGTTCAGGAAATCATCACTTTATACTAATTAGAGATTGTTCTTGTAATGACACCATTTAATATAACGACCTCAGTCATACCATGAAAAATATATCATCAGGCTGGGTCTCCACCTCTAGGAATCTAACCTCCACTTTCGACATTCCGACCCCTTTTTCCCTAGCTGGTCATGTAGTTGAGTTGTAACTGCAATGGGGCACGTAGTCTGAGTGTTCTGATGAAATATGACTCTCCCAAGTCTAGCTCAATTTCTACCACTAGCCGAAATGAAGTATCAACCTGCCCTGAGTCGTCCAAAATTTTACGATCATATTTGAGTCCTTTAATGAGTCTGTGGACTTGCTTTCTGGCTAGATAAACCGAAGTGGGAGTGTGACGGGCTGACTTATCGAACCTGGTAGCATGTTCTAACACCGTCATATGACCTGACGCAACCGCTCAAACCTTATGCACCACGCATTATGGAGGGTCCGAGAAACAAATTCTTTCAAAAGCATTTATGAGAACTAAGTCAAACAGTTGATGTTGCACTGGCTGGTCATCCACTTCGTAGGCTTGCCTCAACCACCGGCGACCAATTTCTCCTTTACCTTGTTGACTCAACACCGCTGAGCCGCCCCACTTATTCATGTACTCTTCGCTATTCCTTAGGGTAACTCGTATTCCTGTTGATGCACAACGGTCCCACAAGTAAAGCTTTATACAGATAATATAGTCTAGAAACTTGTCAACCACTGTACTCCCTCTGGAGCACCCCAAAATCCGCAACTGTAACTTCTACACTGAGTAAACCTTCGGTAGATCTAAAGTTGTTTATATAACTCATTTGGTACTAAAGTATATGGTTATTAAGGAGACAGACACACCGCAATCCTTAGCTTTATCTCTTGCAAAAATCTCAGGCTTTATACCTTTCCAGCCAAAATTGATATAACACATGACCCCAAAATCTATTCCTTGACAGTGGACTTCTCCACTTGGCACGAAGTCATAGGTCACAATGCCTGATAATCCGCAATGTTAAACTTTACAGCTCATATAATTTAACCATGTTGCTTTCAACTATTCCCTTGTTTTGCAATACTGGAGTAGCTACGAATCCTTCTAGAATCTGTATTAGTCCCACATGTACCGACGGAGCTAGAACCTATGCGTCTAGATCCATTTGAGACAGTAGAATACGTGTTGATGTTCGAGCTTTAGACTGAGCTCTACTTCTGTCTCTTCCCCTAATCATGGCTGTCATTGGGGATTCATCTCTTTTCCGATTGTAGACGCTTTGCGTGTTGTCGAGATTTTGTGCGAGGAGAAGAATAGACAAGTTCAATCATCAATGGTAGAATAAATTCACACGATAGAGTAGAATAAAATGGAGTTGTTTCCTAACTCAATAGCCTCCGAAAGATAAGTACAGACGTCTCTGTAACGATCCTTCAGACTCTACCAAGTTTGTTCGTGAATTGTGAGACCTAAGAAACCTAGTGCTCTGATACCAACTTGGCACGACCCAAATTCCCAACCTCAGGGATCGTGATGGAGCCTAACACCACACTTGCTAGGAAAGCCAATGTTAGAACTCGAATGATTTATTTCTTTAATTTATTACTTAAGCACAAATAAATAACTTCCAAGGGAACTTAATTAGAATAATTTCCAACAACAGTAAAATAAAATAATAATAATAATAATAACCATTTAAATAAAACGGATTACGAACTAATTTTGTAAACAACTCTAAGACTACCACAGGGTCTGGTGTCACAATTCATGAACTACTAAAGAATACTACATATAATGGCCGAAAGAAATGGTGTAACTGTTCTGAATATACTAAAACAAATTTATAAAAATAGGAGAAAACTCTCGGGATCTGCGAAACCGGCAGATATACCTCGTGTCTCCGAATAAATAGATGGCTGCTCTAAAATTCTCTACTGCTGGCTAGTACCTGGATCTGCACAAAAGAGTGCATAGTGTAGTATCAGTACAACTGACCCCATGTACTGAGTAATTGACGAGCCTAACCTCGGCGAAGTAGTGACGAGGCTAAGGCGGGGCTTTAACAATAAACCTGTGATATTAATATATATACGATAAAATAATAAAATAATTCTACACGAACAAGAAAATATATCTGAGACAATAATTGTAAAACAGGAAGAAAATCTAAACACATCAATTCAAAAAATGCAACAATAATAAAGTAACACAACCGCCTCTTTCAGGCCTTAGCTATAACCAATCCTCAACAATTTCCAACTTTTCAACTTTATCTTTGAATAAAAGTAGTGCCAAAATATCAAAACAGTAATATAAAATAGGAAGTTTCAAATCTTTGTTTTTCAAGAAAACAAAACAGTAAAAATAAACATTTAGCTTTTTAAATCTTTATTTTCTTTGAAAATCAGTAAAAATATAAATGTCCTCCCTTATCGCTCCTTGTTGCAGCGTGCAACCCGCTCCCATCAGTCCTCCCTTATTGCTCCTCCCTAAATATATCATCCTTATTGCTCTTGTTGCGGCGTGAAACCAGATACCACCTGTCCACCCTTATCACTCCTTGTTGCGGCGTGCAACCCGCTCCCACCAGACATATCATATCAATTTATTCATAAAAGAAATTTCACAATCCAGGCCAAGCCTTTCATAATACTGTTATTTCCACAATTTCAAACAGAAAGTCATATAGCTCGTAAGCTTTAACCAATATCATTTCACAATAAAACCAACCAGAATATAAGTAAACACAGTAACGCTGTCAATCCAGCTCAGTCTTTATATACTAAGATAAACTCAAGAGAACAACCAACATTTTTAACACACTTACAACAACAATTGGAAATGACTCAATGAAACCCAATAACCACGTGAACCTCAACAATTACGAAACCATTAGATTGCATTTCTCACAACTTCCTCAATATTATCAAAACGAAAGCACCAGGAACGTAAATATATATATATATACATACGTGTGTGTGTGTGTGTGTGTGTGTGCGTGTGTGTGTGTGTGTGTATATATGTATGTATATATATAATTCGTAAACCAAACCTCTCAACCGTTGTACATATCACAAGGAAACCAGCTCAAACAACCAAAACTCTTTCCAAATAATCACAACAATATCTAACAACAGATCAACAAGGCCAAATAGTCATAGAAGCAATAATGAACATATAACAATTAGGACGATAATCAATTAAGTTGGGAACGGGAAGGGGAATCATGTTTAACAATTAATTTGGGTGGTGCATAGATACTCGTCACCACACCTATACACCACGCCCATGCATTTCACATAGCAAACAAGTGGGGAGTCCTATTACCTCAAGCCAAAGTTAGACTAAATACTTAGCTCAATTCCGCAAATCACTCACTGCTCAATTATCGCTTTTCCTTTTGAATTCACCTCTAAATTGCTCGAATATAATTACAATTAACTTAATCTCATTAACTAATGCTAAAGGAACTAACTTTATTGAAAAATATAATTTTTCCTAAGTTTTCTCAAAAAAAGTCAAAACCCGACCCTAGGCCTGCTTGGTCTAAACTCGGGGTTCAGACCAAATTACGTTTACCCATACACGCGAACCCAAATATGCTATTAGTTTTGAAATCCGACCTTAATTTGATATAAAAATTCATTTTTACAAAACTCCTTAATTCTACCCAAAACCTAGATTTTTACCATGAAATTCTTTGTTTTTGCTTTAAAAGTGATGCAAAATAGTAAGGAATTGAAAGAACAAGGTTTGGAATTGATTACCTATGAATTGGGGATGAAGATTTCTGAAGAAAACTCGTTTTTAGGGCTGGAACTTTGAAAAATTGGGGAAGAAAGTGTTCTGCCCGGTTTTTAATCTAATATTTATAATAACTGGACAGGAGAACAGTGCGATCGCGGATAAAGAGGTGCGATCGCATAGGGTAAGGGAAAAATGAGTTGTGCGATCGCAGGAGGGACTGTGCAACCGCACAGGATAGGGGGCAGGGGCAGTGCTATCGCGGGAGGGTCTGTGCAATCGCACAGTACAAATTTTGGGGGCCCCTGAGCTTGCACTGTGCGATCGCGGATATGGCCTTGCAATCGCATATGGTTCCAAACAGGAGTTCTAAATTTACTTTGTGCTATCGCGGACTTTCCTATGCGATCGCACAGAGCAATTACCTGGACACCTGAAAACTTAAAACAAGCAATTACTTCAAGTGCAAAAAAACATCCCATGGCCTACTCGAAACTCACCCGAGCCCTCGGGGCTCCAAAAAAATCATGCATGTAGGTCTAAAAACATCATACGGACTTGCTCGTGCGATAAAATTATGAAAATAATATGTAATTATGTGAATTAAACCTCAAAACTCATTATTTCCATCAAAAACTTTTAAAGTTCATAACTTCTCAACCGGATGTCCGAATCACGTCAAACGAACTCTGTTTTTCACCAAATTTCACGGTTAACCTCTCAATATCATAACAAAGTTGTACCGGGCTCCGGAACCAAAATACGGACCTGATATCAATGATTTTTAGCATTATTTCTTTTCTTTAATTTCTGCAAAATATTTTCTTTCAAAAATTGATTTCTTTGGCTTGGGACCTCGGATTTCATTTCTGGGCATACGCCCGAGTCCCATATTTTACTGCAGACCTCCCAGATCGTCGGAACATGGATCTGGGTCCGTCTACTCAAAATATTTACCAAAATCAACTTTTATTAAATTTAAATTCTAAAAATCACTATTTCTCATATTTTCACATAAAAGTTTTCCGGTTTCACGCCCAGAATGCGCATGCAAATCGAGATATTTAAATTTAGTCTTTTTATGGCTATTAAGCATGTAACAGAGTTTAATTTTATAAAATGAACCATTGGGTCATCACACTTGGAGAACCAAATTAAGCAATAGACCTTTCGTCAAATCAGATTGAATTAAAGATCATGTAATAGAAATTGTTCCCATTGAATACCTTAAAATTTGAACACCAAAGTGAAAGTACAGGAGAGGGGGTTAATTACTTATTTTAAAAATAGTTATTATAAGTTGAATAGTTTACCAATTAGTCGACTAGAAGTAATAGCGAGATGGTAAGAAGTATAAAATTAAAATGCAGAAATAAATTCCAGGAATTAAAGACACTGGAGTTTTTATACTATTTCGGATTCAATGTGCATCCTAGTCCAGTCCCCTTGGGTTGCAAGGGTGTTCTCTTTCAGTGATTGAGTTTCTTGAGTACAAAGTGAATGGTATAGTTTTACACCAACTGCTTAGTTTCTATGTCTCTCGTCTTTTCTTGATACAATGTGATTTTTTCTCTTTCTTCTCTAACTTGTTATACAACAGATCTAGTAGAGCTACAATGTTTGTTTGAAGTAGAATAAAGAGAGGGTAATTAGTTTGATCAAAGTATATTTCTTCAAATCTGATATGATCGTATATATATTTTCCAGGAGTCCTTGAAGTTTGGAGAGATTTGCTAACCCAAGAGATTTGATCCTTGAAAGGAATCGAAGATTGATTATTTCCAAGAATAAGGTTGAATCCCGTTATACTTCCTTGATGAGTAGGCTTGATAGCTTTCCATCTTTTAGCCTTGATATCCACCGGATTTCTAGGGTTGGCTATGCCTTTGCCGAAACTTTAGTACTTATTTCCTTTTTATTATTGATAGCTTCAATCATCTTCTGATCGATATCTTCCTTCAGCTTTGATTGCTCTCCTTGATGGCTTCAATCATCCTCTGATTGACATCTTCCTTTAGCTTTGATTGATTATCTATTTTCGGATCTTTATTGCTTCGCTGATTCCTTGATGGCTTCAGTCAATCTTTGATTGATACTTTCCTTCTTACTTTGATTCTGATTGATTAACTTGAGTCTCTACATCAAATACACTTATATTATTTTTCATCATTAAAACTAAACTCTAACAATCCCCCCCCTTTTGATGATGACAAAATAATATGCATAAACATCAGTTAACTTCCCTGTAAGTTTAATCCCCCTCAATGGGTGCAGTTGACTCCCCTTCAATTAGTCCACTCATGTACCTACATAAATTATCTTTTTCTCCCCTTCTTTGACATCAGCAAAGAGGGAATAACACTAAAGCAATAATATAGCGCACAAACATTAAACATGCAATATAACTAAGGATGGCATGATAAGCATGCAGAGTCATAAAGAAAAGAAAAAAAATATCCAGTTGACTGGTTAACAGGTCCAAAACATCAAAATTCAAAAAAAATTATTTGAGATTTCCACCACTAATGACGTAGAAAATAGGTAAGAGTGTTGCAGATGGCCTCCTTTAGACGATCAAAGCTGGAATTTACTTCAACGGTGACTCCAGCAATCCTGTCATGAACTTCCTTGAAGGCTTTGACTGCATTTTCTCTAAGTCGCTGAATATTGACCCTTATCTTGGCATCGTCCGACCATGTTTCCTTCGAAATTATGTGGATGTCGCCAACAGTGGACTGAGTGGCAGTAAGGAGTTCTTGGATCTTGGTCAGCTTGGTGTCAATAGAAGTCAATTTTTCAATGATAGCAGGATCACTTGCATTGTGAAGAGAGACAGAGTATTTAACCTTGGAGTCAAGTTGAGCACTTTTTACTTCACCGTCCTATTTCTTTACCCAAGTTCCCTTTACACACATATACTCCATACTAGCGAAAGCCCTTAATTGTAGGATTTTGACACAGAGACGAGGGTATTTTGAGATAGAGATATTGTGGTCTTCTAGGATATAAGAGATGGCCATTCCATAAGGCAGACTGGTGGGATCATCAGCACTCTCTATCATAAAATTTATGACTCAGGAGGATAACTTGATCTTGAGTTTGGTCACAAGACAATAAACAAAAAAATTGCCTATTTGAGAGAAGGTAGAGAATGATCCAGTTCGAGGAAGAAGAGTGGTTGCAACTATGTTGGCTAAGACACGAGTTTCAAAGTAGACATCACTAGGACCTAACTGGTTTGGAAGAGAATCAGAGGGGCACTCAGCAATACAACGTTTTGCTTGATCAAAAGAAATTTCAAAATCATCAGGCCAAGTGTTTTTGAAAAGCATTGGAAAACTATAGCACTTACACGATAAAATTTAGTCTAACGTTGCACAATCAAGAACAATGCGCTTACCCAGAACTAAGGATTCCAACCTATCAGGCTTACTAGAACAAAGATTTGCATGGAACATTGGGGTAAAGAGAGGAATTTTGACCAACCCTTAAAAGCAAAAATATCCTTTACCTTATAGTTGAGGGTTTCCATGACATCAATATCAACAATTCTTCCATGAGCAATGGGCTTGTCTTTTAAGGCAAGAAAGAAATCCTTGTTTGGGGAATCCCAAAAATTGAGGTGTGATTCGAAGGAGCTTGAAAGATCTACTCTGGATTTTTTAGGAGTAAGGGTTTCTGGAGGATCTTCCATGGGCCATTTTCCTAGAGATTTTTCTCCTAAGTAAGAGTAGTCTAAAAGTTATACATGTGAAGAGGTAAAGCCTTTGGAGCGGTCAAGTCATAAGTCTACGGGTTCTGGGGGCTGGGAAGAGGGTTTGCCTCTGGACCGAGTACTTTTTCTGGTGGAGGAAGAAGGGGTTTTGGGGTGTTTATCCATGGGAGTACCTACTTTGAGAGAAGGGGTTTCTGAACAGATTTTCTGAAAGATGAAGACGACGAAGTCAGAAAGAAAGGGTTCAGAGTTTAAGAAGGAAATATTGACGGTTGAGTATATGAAAGGAAAGGATGTCAGTGAAGAGTCATGATGATTGGTTTTCCTTTATTGGAAGCAACGATTGATGTGAAAAGAGAGGGAAGAATGGAGGTGGTACATTAATGAGTACACGCACAAAATATTTGAACATCAGTCATATAATAAATTCAAAGACAAATAAGTCCTAATTTTTGAAATTACGAGAAATAATGCCAAGTAAATCTCTTAAAAGACAGAATCTATCTTCTAGTAGAGACTTAGTGGAAATATCAGCTAATTGATTAGTAATACTAACAAATGAGAGTTTTATATCACCTTTGATAACATGATCTCTAATACAATGATGCTTTATGTCTATATGCTTAGTTGTAGAGTGATGCACAGGATTCTTTGAAAGACATATAGCACTAGAGTTATCACAAAAAATTTGAATAGGTTTGAAAAATAATTCATAATCACCCAATTTGAATAGTAAAACTGATCCTTATTTTTTACTATTCCAAGAAATCAAGGATTTTCCCAGTAATTGACACGTGTCACTGGTGTTTTTCCTGTTTTCCTTGTCACCTGCAAGATCAACATCTGAAAAACCTTCTAATTTGAAATTGTTAGTGCGTGTATACAATAGTCCATGAGAAGTAATTCTAATGAGATAACAAATAATTCTCTTTACTGCAGTCAGGTGGGACTCCTTAGGAGCTGACTGAAACCTGGCACATTTGCAAACACTAAACATGATATCTGCTCGACTAGCAGTTAGGTAAAGTAAAGAACCCATCATTCCACGATATTTTGTTTCATCAACGGGATTTCCTTTTTCATCTCTATCAAGATTTGTTGTCGGACTCATGGGTGTGCCAATAGCTTTAGCATTGCTCATGCCAAATTTATGAATTAGCTCCTTCGTATATTTCGTCTGGCATATGAAGGTTCCTTCTTCAGATTGTTGGATTTGGAGTCCAAGGAAGAAATTAAGCTCTCCCATCATACTCATCTCAAATTCACTTTGCATAAGCGTTGCAAATTACTTGCACAACAAGGGGTTAGCACTACCAAATATAATATCATCAAAATAAACTTGAACAATAAGGTTACCTTCTGAAGATATTTTGATGAGTAGAGTAGTATATACCTCTTATAAACCTATGATCAAGTAAAAATGAGCTGAGTCTTTCATACCATGCTCGTGCAGCTTGTTTAAGTCCATATAGTGCCTTGGTTAACTTATACACATGATAAGGAAACTTTGAGTCTTCGAATCCCGGAGGTTGTTTGACATATACTTCCTCCTCAATGAAATTATTTAAGAAGTCACTCTTGACATCCATCTGGAAAAGTCTTAATTTCTTGAAGGATGCATATGCAAGAAGGATTCGTATTGACTCTAGTCGAGCTACTGGTGCAAAGGTTTCATCATAGTCGACTCCCTCTTGTTGAGAATACCCTTGAACTACTAGTCTGGCTTTGTTTCTTATGACTTTGCCATCCTCGTTGAGCTTATTTTTGAAGATCCGTTTAGTTCCGATTATAGTAGCGTCTACAGGCTTAGGCATCAATTTCGATACTTGGTTCTTACCAAATTGATCCAGTTCTTCCTGCATGGCCTGAACCCAGCTTGAATCTTTGAGAGCCTCATCTATCTTCTTTGGTTCAATCTGGGAGATCAAGGCTAAGTTTGCCTTCTTCTTGTGAGCTCCTCTGGTTTTCATCCCTTCACTTGGATCTCCTATGATAAACTTCTGAGGGTATTCTGGTTCACTCTTCCATTCATTTAGTCGTGTTATGCTTGTAGGAGTAGTTGACTCTATCTGTGCTTTTGGTTGACTGTTGCTAATTTCATCAGTCGACTCTGTGACATTTTCTAACCTGTTAGTTGACTCTTGGAGATTGCTTGACTGAGTTGTTTCTTGATTTTGATCTTCATCGCCTACAATAATTCCTTTCTCGGAGTGTTATTTTCATCAAATACCACATGTACTGATTCTTTTACAGATAAATTGTGTTTATTATAAACTCTAAATGATCTACTGTTTATAGAATAACCTATAAAAATATTTCATCACTTCTTGGATCAAATTTACCAAGATTTTTCTTACCATTGTTGTGTATGAAACATTTGCTTCCAAAAGTATGGAAGTAGCTTATGTTGGGCCATTTACCTTTCCACAATTCATATGGAGTTTTCTTCAAGATTGGCCTTATGAGACATCAGTTGAGAATATGGCAGGCTGTACTTACTGCTTTTTCCCAGAAGTGGTTTGGCAATGAGTATTCTAGTAACATGGTTCTAGACATATCTTGTAGAGTTCTATTTTTTTGTTCCACTACCCCATTCCGTTGAGGAGATCTTGGGGCTGAGAAACTGTGAGTGTATTCTTGATCATTGCAGAATTCTTCAAATGCTCTGCTCTCAAATTCTCCTCCATGATCACTTTGAATCGTTGTAATAAGATATCCCTTTTCTCATTCAACTCTTTTACAGAAGATCTCAAAGTTTTTCAAAGCTTCATCTTTGTGAGATAGAAAAATCACCCATGTAAAACGTGAGTAGTCATAAACAATAACAAATGCATATTGTTTTCCTCTTATTCTAGCAGTTCTAGCAGGTCCAAACAAGTCCATATGAAGCAGTTGAAAAGGCTTAGATGTAGACACAATGTCTTTGAGTTTGAAAGAGTTCCTAGTCTTCTTACCAATCTAACATGCATCACACACAAGACTTCTAGAAAAATTAGTTTGGAAAGACCAATAACTAAATCATGCTTGGATAGTTTGTCTATAAGATACATACTAGCATGACCAAGTTTCTTATGCCATAACCATGGACCTCAGACATGGATGTTAAGTAGATATGACCATCTATATTTTCAAAGACATCAAGAATATAAACATTGCCATACCTTTTTCCTGGAAAGATTATTTTACCTGACTCATCTTCAATAGCACAACCTGTTTTCTTGAATTTTACCTTATATCTGGAATCACGTAGTTGGCTTATACTTAGCATATTGTAGTTGAAACCATCTACGAGATAGACTTCAGTGATATCGCAGTTGTTATTGAATGGAACTGCGCTAGTGCCAACTATCTTCCCCTTTGAGTCATCTCCAAATTCAACACTTCCACCATTTATTTTAGTGGCATGTTTGAACAGGTTTTTGTCACATGTCATATGGATGGAACACTCACTATCTAGGTACCATTTTCCTTTGTGGATCTTCATGTGGTGTTCCTGCAAAATGTAGCAATTACTTTCTCTTAGGTACCCAAGCTTGGTTGGGTCCTTGTTGGTTAGTATTACTAAGATTAGGGTTGTCTTTGGGTTTCCAAATCCACTCTAGAACATTTGATTTTTGAAAGAGACAAAAGGAATATTTATGCCCATTTTTATTACAAAAGTGACATAAATAGGGTGATCCATTTTTGGATCTTCCACTAGTGCTTATGGACTCTGTTCTGGTTGGTCCCTTTTCAGCTGACTTATAAGTCGATTGGTTGGACTTAACAAAACTATGACTGGTGGATTTGCACGTGCCATTGAGTTGCATTTGCAATTCCTAAAATTCTTCTTGAAGTACTTTTTCAATTTCACATACTTCAAGCTTGAGTTTCCAGTCTTTCTTTTCCCTATTGAGTCACTTTAGTTCATTCATCAACTTTTGAGATTCTTTTAATGTAAGGTCAAGAATATCCTGCAATTCATTGCATATTTCACAGTTATAGGATCTTACATCTCTTGTTTGACCTCGTGCCATGAAACAATTTTCATTTTCATCCTTGCATTCGTCATCTGAAATATCTTCATCTGTCCAGCAGCCTAAAAGTTTGTTTATGTCATTCTCCATAATTGTCATGAAGCAAAAATTTTCTATTTCTTCTGGTTCTAAAATACCTTCATCACTCCAGCTTCCAAAGGATTTATTTTTTCTAAATTATCTGGAAACTTTCTTTTTAGATATGAGCATTCAGCTTGTACATGTCTGTATCTTCCACATTCATAACATTTTCCATCATTCCTGTCTTGCTTATTTTATTGTCTGGTTCGCCTTGATGGTATTCTTCCTCTTCTTGTGTTTCTGTATCTTCTCATTAAACCATCCATGTTCCTTGCATGGCAATTTCTTCCTCGAGGGCTTCAGGGTCATCGTCAATGTCATTTTTTGTCTTGTCAGTTGTAGCCTTGAATGCGACTGTTTTCTTCTTTTCTTCCTGGGTTGTTTTCTTGAGATGAGTCTTTTCAAGTTTTATGATATCCCCTCAAAGTTCATCATACGATAATTTGTTTAGATCTTTTGATTCAAGTGCAACTACTTTTGCCTGTCAAGCCGTAAGGAGACTTCTCAGAAGTTTTTGAACTTGATCACCACTTGTATATGGTTTACCAAAATCTTTTAGATCACTGATGATCTTTCTGAACCTTCCAAAAATTTCTTCAATGGATTTTCCTTCTTTCATCTGGAAGAGTTTGTAATCATGAACCAACATATTGATATGTGTTTCTTTCACTTTGCTGGTCCCTTCATAAGTGACTTCTAGTTTATCCCACATTTCTTTGGTTATATCACAACTGGATATTTTTTTCATATTCTTATCCACTTATAGCATTGTAGAGTATGTTTATTTCCTTTACATTGACTTGAAAAACTGTCATCTGCTCATTTGTATATTCGTTAATATCTTTCAGATCAGCAGCAGGTTGAGCAGCTACAGGCAATGGGTAGTTCCCTTTCTTGATTACTCACAAAACTTTGACATCATATGACTTTGCATATATTTCCATACACACTTTCCAGTGAGAAAAATGTTGTCCATTGAAATAAGATTGTTTGACCTGTGATGTTCATTCTTGAAAAAGTGCTCCAACAATTCCTTGGTTCGTCACGATCTTTTCTCACAAGTAGTTAAGCAACGAAGAATGAAACTAGCTCTGATACCAATTGAAAGTACAAGAAGGGGGTGAATTGATTATTTTAAATATAGTTATTATAAGTTGACTAGTTTACCAATATTAGAAGTAATAGAGAGATAGTAAGAAGTACATAATTAAAATGCAGAAGTAACGTGCAGGAATTAAAGACACCGGAGTTTTTATACTGCTCAGATTCAATGTGAATCTTAGTCCAGTCCCCTTAGGTTGCAAAGGTGTTCTTTTTCAGTGATTGAGTTTCTTGAGTACAAAGTGAATGGTGTAGTTTTACACCAACTGCTCAGTTTCTATGTCTCTCGTCTTTTCTTGATACAATGTCTCACCAGTGATTTTCTCTCTTTCTTCTCTAACTTGTTACACAGTAGATCTAGTAGAGCTACAATGTTTGTTTGAAGTATAACAAATAGAGGGTAATTTATTTGATCAACGTATATTCTTCAAGTCTGAAATGATCGTATATGTACTTTCCATGAGGCCTTGAAGTTTGGAGAGATTTACAATCCCAAGAGATTTGATCCTTGAAAGGAATCGAAGATTGATTCTTTCCAAGAATAAGGTTGAATCCCGTTATACTTCCTTGATGAATGGGCTTGATAGCTTTCCATCTTTAAGCCTTGATATCCACCGGATTTCCAGTGTTGGCTATGCCTTTGCAGAAACTTTAGTACTTCTTTCCTTTTTATTGTTATAGCTTCAATCATCTTCTGATCGATATCTTCCTTCAGCTTTGATTGCTCTCATTGATGGCTTCAATCATCCTCTAATTGATATCTTCCTTTAGCTTTGATTGATTATCTATTTGTGGATCTTTATTGCTTCGTTTATTCCTTGATGGCTTCTGTCAATCTTTGATTGATACTTTCCTTCTTACTTTGATTCTGATTGATTGCCTTGAGTCCCTACATCAAATACACTTATATTATTTTTTATCATTAAAACTAAAATCTAACACAAAGGATATGCAAAAGTCTATATTTTCCGTACTTTATATTTCATAAGATAGTTCTTATACATCTATGATGTCATCACAATATGAATAGAAACAAAAACAACCTTACAAGCAATAACAACAATTATGGACGTACCTTTATAATAAAAGTAGGATCAACTTTGTAGAGTCGGTATATGTGTAGTTTAAATCAAAACGAATTTCATAATTAGGTAATTTACAATTAAATCATTAAATTATACAAATATTAAGGTCATAAAAGTCGACCAATATTTCGAGGATATTATAGTCGTTCAACATTTTAGCATAAATTATTCATGATTTTATAATAATATGGATATAGATAGAGATAGATAATATAATATGGATAAACCAGAAAGGATCCACTTTTTGTGTTTTCAAAACTTTATGAACAGCCAAAATTGTTTGACCAAAACGTATGACACTTTTTGTTAAACTACTTAAAAGATAAATAAGGTGAAAGGCAAATTCTAGTCAAGCGCAATAAATCTTAGATATAGTCATGTGTTCAAACAGCAGCGTCCATTAGTGGATAGAGCCAATTCTCAAATTATTAAATGAAACTTTTTAGTATGAATTTAGGGAAAATAATGAGCAATAAATATGACAAATGGCAATAAATGTAAATAGGAAGAACGATTCACTCAAGTATTGAATGAAGTGGATGATTCTTTCTTTTGAAAACAGCGTGTGCCAAATAAATATGAAAGGGGACAAAGTTTTCTCGGATCATGTGAGTGGGATGGCAGAATAAACAATAGAATCAATCACTGTGGAAAAGTATGCTTTCGTATTATCTCCCAAGAGTCAACTTCTTACAAGAGTTTTTATCAAAGTGAATATCCCCCCTTTTCTCCTATCTATCCTCCTATTTATATGGGATATTCCCTATAAAATCCTAAAAAGTACAGCAGAAGGAATATTCAACAGAATATTTTTTTTGATAATTCCAAGACTACACTAGCCGTTATTCCTATTCTTTGTTGCTTCAACCTCGGCTCTAACAGATTTCTCGGTGATCGCTCGCTGGTGGGCACTGATCGACCTCGGCCATACCGCCCAAGTTGAACCGCAATTTTCTCGCTTAACAATCTTCTCACGCCAAATTTCCTAAGCCGGATTTTGACCCATACATTTAGTCCATCCGCTTATCGAGGTCGCCTTCTGGTCGGCCTCGGTGAGTGGACCTTATCAATTGAAACTTAGGGAAAGTCCTGGCGTGGTGGTAGTAGAGGTGATCGTTGCCGAGATGATGATGTGTCTCCCTGAGTTATGATCAATGCAGCTGGTGCAAGATGACTTCACGACCGCATGCGTCATCATTGTGCATCTTCCTGATGCAATGCCTCATTTCTTGAGCCTCTGTCATTTCGATTTTAGGGCCACTGGCGGCTGTTCGCATCGATTCGAACACCCATGATTTTTATAAATGAGGAGGGGAAAGCTTCTCAATGAAACTTTTGCATTCTCTCATTTCTTCACCATTGCACTTTGCTTCTTCTTCTTCTTCTTCCGGTGTTCTTGCTTCCTGCAACTTCCGCCGTCACCACCCTTCTTTATTCTCGGCTCTGCCGTATACACCTTATTGGAAAATGACTAAGGTGGATCTCAACATTGAGACGATCTGTGACGCTACTCCATTATCGGTGGACATGCCTTCAGGTTGCGGTGAACCTATGATTATGGAGGACGAAAGCTTCCCCACCGTGGAGGAGGTCATTCCCCGTAACCCCACTTCCAGGTCCGGCTTCTTGAAGGAACCTGTCCATGACCACGAACCCGCGAGGTCTGAGATGGAGGCAAAGCACCTTGCTTCCCTTGGGGATAAATATGGCATTCCTGCTCACGTTGACCTGATTCTGGCCGGGGATGACGTGATTCAAATTCACCGGCCCAGGTACTATACGTTTTACGCCTACCCATTCAAAGTGGGCTATTCTCTTCCCCTTCCTTCGTTGGCGGAGGAGTTATACCGTTATTACGGCGTCTGCCTGGAAAAGCTTCCACCTACCTTTATAAGGTCTTCCCCATGTTGAAGAAGTTTGCAGAGCTGGCCAGATGGAAGTCTCTATCTGCCACATGTTGCATCTTTTCGCGCCAAGCTTCTATAGGGGCACAAAGATTCACCTCCGCCACCGCGGAACCAAGGGGCTGGTAGTGGAGATGGATGACAGGATGAATCGCTGATTTTGGGTCAACTATTTCTTCATCAAAATCGAGCACGTGGTGGCGAACCTCAGCAGGTTTCCTGAGCAGTGGAATTCTGCTCGTAGGTATTTTTGTTATTTAAAGTACCTTCTATTCGTGTTTCGTGACTTGTTTCCTTTTTCCTTCATGTAGCTGAGAGACATCCCCCTTCTTTGGTTGTCGCGAGCAGTGAATGGGTAGCCCGTCCTGCCTCACACCATGGGGATCTATGACTGGGCGTTCTTCAACAAGAGGTTCGGGCCCAAGGCCTCGACCGGTAAGTTGGGTTTCATATTTTTAATCATTTCGACCTTCTTGTGGTCCATTTTTTTTCTTTTGCTTATGGTTTCCCTTTGGTGTCAGGTCGGAGGGATTCTAAGAAGGTGAAGGCTCTCATTCCTGCATTTTCCAAGGCAGTTGCCTCGGCCGGGATGTAGTTCGTGCTGGCCAAGCCCGTGCGGAACACTTCCTCCCAAACTCCAGTGTTAAGCGAACCTGATCGTCAAATGGCCGTTCCATCAACGGAGACCCCGTCCTGCCCGGTACTTCACCTGGGGGATGAATCTTCTCCGGGAGAGGAGGAGGTGGCACCATTAAAAAGGCGAAGAGTAGAGGTCGTGGACACACCTGAGCGGCCAATCATTATAGATGCGAAGTCGGCATGTCCTTTAGTTGCGGGGACTATTACCCCGCTGGAGGTCACCTCAGAGGAGAAGACGTTGGATATGGCAGAAGCTGCTATAGAAGGGGACGATTAGGGGCAGGTGAGGTCGGTTCATCGTCCGCCGGTGAGAGAGGCAAAACAGTTTGTTGTAGAGGATGATGGGTCTGGTTCTGATATCGACCCCGAGGAAGTGTGGACCTTCGAAGAGAGGTTTACCCGAGTAGAAGTGAGGACCGAGGGGTCTAATCGGAATATTATTATCCATGTGGATTTCAACCTATTGATAACCTCGGAATGGGTGGTCCCAACTTTGGCTCCCTTATGCACAGACTCCGAGAACAAGACGCTGCATACGCTGAAGGACGCGGACCTATCACTGGACATTTTTGGGATCGCCCTGCGAGTAAGTTCTTTTTTAGCGTTTCAATTTCTTCTTTCCTTTATGTTATTTGTCTCTGCGGACCTCTCTTCATTTTCTTATCAGACTCTCATTCTAGAGATTGAGAGCGCCCTTCGGGAGGAGAAGAGGGCGGCCCTTTATAAGCGGATGGAGTCAAAATACAGAGTATAACGTACCAAGCACCGTGCACTAGTCAGCATACTTGGTGAGGATGGTCAATTCCAAACTCTCCAGGACGAGCTGAAACAAAAGGACTAGGAATTGAAGGAGAAGGATGATGAGCTGGTGAGGGCCATTGGCAGGTGCAGCAATCTCGGAAGGACGTTGAGGGCCAAATACGATGAGCTCGAGGTAAGCAAGGGGGTCATGGCCGAGTGTGTCGACCTCCAGGCTCGGGTGGCAGCCTTACGGTCCGAGATCAAGCATAGTGAAGCTAGGGCCAACGGCTTAAAAGATGAGTTGGAGAGAATGGAGAAAGTCAGAACGGTTGTTGTGGTAGAGGCAGAAGTACTAGCAGGTAGCCTCCGCGTCCTCAGATTGGAGCGGGCTAGTAAAGTAGAGGCCTCTACACTTAAAGAGGCGAGGCTCGAGGAGCGGATCAGTGGCCTAGAAGGAGAGGTCTCGGATCTGAAAGAGCATATTGCCATCCTCAAGGCCGAGAAGGTGCAGCAACAGGCCCAGTCGTCTACCTCCCATGCTTCCACTTATCCCGATGTCCCGCAGGATTTGTACGAGAATTTCGTTCATGTCAAGGCTCATCTTGATATATATAGGGGTTTGATGACGGCCGAAAAAGCTTCTGAGGCAGAGTTCGAGGATGCTCGTTTTAAGGCACATGCAGCTCGTGACGTTTGCGGCTATGACCTCGGCACGCCTGGGATGAATGATGACGAAGATGACTTAGACGGGCTCGAGTCTGGGTCTTGGTATGATGAAGAATACTCCAATGAATAGGGCACTGGTGGAGATGGCGATGGGGGAGCTGCGGCCGAGTAGTATGCTTGTCTTTGTATTTTTGTTCTTTTCTTTTTGTTTTGCGGGGCACTTATTTGGACCTTGTAATGATGACTTTTTGGAATGGTAATACTTTTGTTGTCTGTTCTTGAACTTATTATTTTTCCTTTGAATGTTTTTCTCAGTTGATTGCGTTGGTTGTGATTTCACTTAGGTCGACTGTAAGTTGAGCTAGTTCGAGCCTGAATGTTGACTTGTAATTTTACTCGAACGAGGTCGAATCATAAGTTGATTCGAGCAAAGTCGAATGTCAACTTATAAATTAGTTCGAACGAGGTCGAATGTGAGTCGATTTGAGCGAGGTCGAATATTGAATTTAAGCTAATTCGAGTGAGGTTGGATGTGAGTCGATTCGAGCGAGGTCGAATGTAGACTTAGAAATTAATTCAAACGAGGTCATATGTAAGTCGATTCGAGCGGGGTCGAATGTAGACTTAGAAATTAATTCGAACAAGGACGAATGTAGGTCGATTCGTGCGAGGTCGAATGTAGACTTAAAAATTAATTCGAACGAGGTCGAATGAAAGTCGATTCGAGTGAGGTCGAATATAGACTTAGAAATTAATTCAAACGAGGTCGAATGTAGGTCGATTCGAGCAAGGTCGAATGTAGACTTAGAAATTAATTTGAACGAGGTCGAATGTAAGTCGATTCGAGGGGGTCTAATGTAGACTTAGAAATTAATTCGAACGAGGTCGAATGTAGGTCGATTCAAGCGAGGTCAAATGTAGACTTAAAAATTAATTCGAACGAGGTCGAATGTAAGTCGATTTGAGCGAGGTCGAATATAGACATAGAAATTAATTCGAACGAGGTCAAATGTAGGTTCATGTGAGCGAGGTCGAAGGTAGACTTAAAGATTAATTCGAACGAGGTCGAATGTAGACTTAGAAATTAATTCGAACGAGGTCAAATGTAAGTTTCCTGCGTTGGCGGAATGCGTAGACTTGATGGAGATATGTGAACATCATATGTTCAATATAATTTCGCTATGTTTGTACATTTATTGGAGTAGTTTACATGTTTTTGATATGTTCTTACATACATTCGAGAAGTCCCAGTCTGTCTAGTCCCTTCATTGGCCGACATGGAGAAACTGTTGAGAGGTCGGGCGATGAACTGATACTTAACTTCGAGATGCCCTCTTCGTCGCCTCATTAAAAACCTCCCCGAGAAAACCCAATTGGGACAAAACTCAGGTGAGGGAAAAAGAGTGAGACTTGGAGGACGTCTTGTCTTTAGAAGTTGAAGTATTTGAGGTGAACGACGTTCCAGTTGTTCGGTAGCAATTTTCTCTCCATTTTTTCCAGTTGGAATGACCCTTTTCTTACTGCCACCAAAATTTTGTATAGGCCGTCCCAATTGGTCCCCATTTTGCCTTCAGGTGGGTCTTTTCTCGCCTATGTTTTGGCTTTGAGTACATAGTCCCTGACTTTGAGCGGTCCGAACTTGGGTTTTTTGTTGTAGTATCAATCTGCTTGTTGTTTCTAGGCTACCATAATTGTGTAATCATGTCTCTTCGTTCTTTGGCCTCGTCGATATCTTGTCTTATATTCTCATTGTTGCTTGGCCAGCTTTTATTTGAGTATCTTAGGCTTGGCTCGGCTCCCCTACCTTGACCGGTATCATTGCATCAGTCCCATAGACTAGTGAGTATGGAGTTTCCCCTGTGCTCGTCTTTGGCGTGGTGTGATATGCCCATAACACTTCTGGAAGCACCTCTAGCCACAGTCCCTTGATTTTCTAGTTTCTTTTCATGATATTCAATATCATTTTGTTGGAGGATTCAGCTTGGCCGTTTGGCGGAATGATATGGCATGGAGAGTATTCTTTTGATGTGCCATTTCTCAAAGAATTCGGCGACCTTTTGTGATGACCCAAAAGGTCATCCCGTATATTCTAGCTAATTCTGTGTTCCGAGGTCGTGAAAACCTCCTTCTATCTCACCTCGATTTGCGTAAGCATCCCGGGCGTGTAGCCGGGAAGCCTTTATGTGAAAATTTGATAAAAATGATAATTTTGTATTAGAAAATTTCATAAAGATTGACTTCGGACAACGTTTTTGGTAAATGGACCCAGACCCGTGATTTGACGGTCCCGGAGGGTCCATAGGAAAATATGGGACTTGGGAGTATGCCCGGAATCAAATTCCGAGGTCCCAAGTCCGAGAAATGAATTTTTAAAGAAAGTTAGTTTCTAAAAAATATAAAGGTTTTTGAAAATGAAATGTTATGTGAAACCTGTGGTATCGGGCCTGTATCTTGGTTCCGGAGCATGGTACAGGTTCGATATGATTTATATGTGTTATCTGTGAAGTTTGGTGTGAAACGAACTTTGTTTGGTATGATTCGGACCTTAAATGCAAAATTTGATGTTTAAAGAAGTTTTGAGGAATTTCATTGATTTTTTGTTTGATTCATCGTTTTAGTGCTATTTTATGTGATTTCGAACCTTGAGCGAGTCCGCATTAGGTTATAAGACTTGTTTGTGCATTTAGACGGGGTCCCGGGGGCCTCGGGTGTGTTTCGGATAGGTTCTGGGTCCATTTTCCCTATTTTTGCACTGCTGATGTTGTTTCTGGTTTCCTTCTATGCGATCGCATAGTAGTAGCCGCGATCGCATAGTGTTTCCTTGCACCCACCCATTTTTCTCTTCACTGCGTTCGCATACACTGTTTCGCGATCGCACAGTGTGGACAAGGCCATTTCTTTTTCCCTATGCGATCGCACCCTTCAGCTCGCGATCGCACTGTGCATTCTTGGACAGTGGTCATTTCCCTTATATGCGATCACATGAGTTTGTTCGCAATCGCATAGTACCTTTTTGGCCAGCAGCATTTTCTTCTATGGGATCGCATCCTTGTGTCCGCGATCGCAATGCTTTAAATCACTGGGCAGAATATAAACTTCCAGAAATCAGGGTTTCACCATTTTAAACATATTTTGACTTCTAGAACTCGGTTTTGGGCGATTCTTTGAGGGGCTTTCACGCAAATCGAATGGGTAAGTGTTCTTCCACTAGAATTAAATATATTTCATGAATTATTTCTTGTTTTTATCATTTAATTAGTGTTTTGGGTTGAGGGGATTGTGGGTTTTTAAAGAAAACTTCAAAAATGAAAATTCATGATTTGAATGACCAAATGGTATCGGAATTTGATAAATTTAGTATGGTTGAACTCGTATAGGAATGGGTAATTGGATTTTGTAAAATTTGTCGGGTTCCGAGGTGCAAGCCCAGGGAGTCGACTTTTGGGTCGATTTTTATAAATTTGCAAAGATTGAAACTTTATTATTCGGAATCGTTCCTTATACGTTTTATGTGTATTTTGAAGTTGTTTTAGTTGATTTTGAGCCGTTCGGAGGTATTTTAGCCCCATAAGTCTATTTTTGAGTACCGGATTGTCGTCTTTGAGGTAAGTATCTTGCCTAACCTTGTGTGGGGGAAACTACCCCTTAGAATTGAGTCTTCCTTGCTGATTGTAGTCCGAGTATGCGAGGTGACGAGTGTGTACTCGTACTTATTTGCAATTAGATTTCCCTTTTAGGATTCATAGATTCTTATATTACCTGTGTATGATTTGTAATTGTTACATTTGAGTCCTTGGTTGTTAATTTCATCCCTTCCTGTTTAAATTAGAATTACTTGTTTTTTGATTCTTTCGTTGGCTATTTGACTTTACTTTACTTAACCGAATATTCTACTTCTCTTATCATCATACTATATTTTCTTCCTAGCTTTCCTAATTGACTATAATTAGTATCATCTAGCCTTATAGTTGACTAGCCATAGTTGGAACATTCTATTCGTTGGAGTCAAGCATGCCTGTGAGTCTTACATTGTGATTTATATGACTATTCCCTTAAGTGACACTTATGTCTAATTGTTAGACATTGATTTTATTGGTATTTACTTGATGTTGCCTATTACTGAGCCCTTGTTTAAGTTGAGTTTATTCCGTGAAGTTAACTGTTTAGGTGAGATTGGTTATAGTTGTTTCCCTTGCCAGGATCGTGTGGTTTCTCTTATTATTCATGTTATTGATGATGTTGTGTGCCTTGTTGATTCCCTTTCCGGGATGTTACGGTTTATATTACTGTTTATGATGTCAATGGTATTGTTTGCATTATGAGTCCCTTGCCGGGATGTTTATGGTTCTTATTGTTGATTTTCCTTGCCAAATTGTTGTTCTTGATGTTGTTTGGGTGAGGAAGAGTGTAAAGCACGAAGGGTGATGCCGTGTATGTATTTATGCATTTATTGTGAGGATGAGAGTGTAAAAGCACGAAGGGTCATTTCGTGCCATGTTATGATATTAAATAACGAAGGATAATGTCGTGCCATGTTATGATATTAAAGCACGAAGGATAATACCGTGACATGTTATGATATTAAATCACGAAGGATAATGTCGTGCCGTATCTATTTATTTATTGTGAGGATGAGAGTAAAATCACTAAGGGTGATGCCGTGCACTTGCTTTGGTAAGGATGAGAGTAAAGCACGAAGGGTGATGTCGTGCACTTGTTTTGGTGAGGATGAGAGTAAAAGCACGAAGGGTGATGTCGTGCACTTGTCTTTGCATTTTTTTCTGTTGTTCTAAATTTGTATATTCCAACTGATCTCTTACTGCATTTATTGGCAAGATTTGATATTCTTCCTGTACTGCATGGCAATTTCTGAGTTACGGACTGAGTTCCGGTGGATAAATCTTGAGGAGATTTTGATCAAGGGATCTTATTGAAGAGTATTATTGAAAAAGCAATGGTTTTGAAATGATTATATTTGAATGACTTTTACATCGAAGGTATATTTGAAAAGCACTAGTCTTGCCTAAAATGATATTTGGAAGTCATTTATTGGGAAAGCATCTTTGGGAAGTTTCGTATTTTGAAAGAAACTATGTTTTACGTAATTCTCTCTACTAAATATACTTATATCTACTTTTGGAGAAAGTATGTTTTCAAAGGAAACTCTTCCATACAAAAATGATTTTTATTTGCAAAAGTTTTTCATATGAACTGTTGTTTAAAGATTTCTACCAGTTATGGATTTTTAATGGCTAAGGCCCGATGTGAACAAACCGACATGGAGTTGAGCTGTTGGTGTTCTCTATTGTATTTTGTTTCCTATCGATTCGGCTTGTTTGTTGTCCATCTTTCTGTGTATTTTGTGTTGTTTCGTGATTGATTTCTGTAATTTCCTTCCATTTTATATTGTCATTGTCGTAAATTATTCCATGAAGCCTTAGGTAGATGTAACGTTCAGTCATTTATAAATTCATGTTATTTATCTTGTAGACTAGTGGTGTCTTGACTAGTCCTCATCACTACTCCACCGAGGTTAGTCTTGATACTTACTGGGCACCAGCTCGTGTCCTGTTGTTGTGTCGATGAGCTGATCGATGTGAGGCAATGGGAATGAATCTTTCTGGAAGGCCTTGTTCAGGTTTGTGAAGTCCACGCACATGTGCCATTTCCCGTTTTTCTTTTTCACTATGACCACATTAGCGACCCATTGGGGGTACTTTGACTCCCTGATTAAGCCATTTGCAAGCAATTTTTCCACCTCTTCACGGACAACATCATTTATTTAGATATTGAATTTTCTTCTGACCTGTCGTACCAGAGAGTATAGTGGGTCGACATTCAGTTTGTGTGTTGACCTCTTATTTGCTCTTTTTTACTTGTGTTTTAGGTCAAATATGCTTAAAGGTATTCCCGAAAACTAATGAAATGTATTTGCTTACAAGAATGTTACAATATGAGCCAAAGGAATAAAAATCAACTCATAAAGGAGTCAAAAGTGAACAAGAAACAAAACAGGGCAAAAAGATCAATTGTGCGGACCGCATAATTCTAGTGCTGCTGCAGAAGAAAGGTTCAGAGACTGAAATTTGAGCAAGTAAAGAGGTGCGGACCGCAAAAATATTATGCGACCACAGAAGTCTAGTTGCGGCCACACTCACTATTATGCGGACAGCAATAGTAGAGATTCAGAGAGTTGATATTTGGGCAAGCTAAAGGAGTGCGAACCGCACCAAAATTGTACGGCCGCAGGATGTTAAGTGCGGTCGCACCCACTATTGTGCGGTCCACAGGAGTGAAGAATTCAGAGAGTTGGGTTCAAATCCAAAGTCAAGAAGTGCGGACCGCATCAATTTTATGCGGCCGCAAAATCATGAGCTCGGACACACTCAGAATTGTGCAATCCGCGGAAGTCCAGCAAAAGCCAGAGCTGAAGTTCAAGGAAGGCGGACTGCGCCATAAGTATGCAGCCGTACAACCTCTGCAGAGGAATTTTTGTCAGATATTTTTAGCTTAGTATAAATAGAACTTTTTGTCATTTTAAGGTTAAGTTATGTTTTAGAAGAGCACATGTTTCGTTTTTACTTACTTCTTTTGGCAATTTTGTACTAGATTTGTCTCTAAACACTAGTTTTTCATCCCATAATCAAATATTATGGATTCTATCTCTAATTCTTCTTTAATTTCTGCAATTTTCATGAGTAACTAAATCTTTAGCTAGGGTTGTGACCCAACCCTAGTGTGGGTATTTGATTTAGGGCTTGTTTGTGATTGGATTAGTGATATTTAGCCTAGTTCTTGCTAGAACTCAAGAATTAATGGTTGCAAACATTGATTCATGCCCAAATGACTTAGTCTCTACTTTAGAAAAAGGGACTAAGTCTAGGAAAACATGGCTAACAAGGAATTGGGGTGAACTCAATAAATTGATAGCCCCAATTAAAGAGTTAAACCTAGAGATAGTAATACCCGACTTGAGCTAATATCACTTGTTTGCTACAAATACTCATTTGGACTTGAGAAAGCCAAATTGGGCAAAATCACTCAAACTACCAAGAGGTATAAAGTGAGTGTTGATACCCAGTTTATTCTCAAATTATTTTTAACTTGCATATATACCTTCAAAATCAGGTTTCCATAACAATTGGTATTTTTCTATAATTTTACCATATTTTTATTAATTTATTTTAATTCATCCAGTGTTTTAATTTCTAATAATTAATTATAAATTGCATTACAAATGATTTCAAAAATATTCCTTGACTTAATATATTAGTTTTAATCCTATTGAGACCAAATTATTTCACAATTAGCCAGATTGGCACTCTTTGGCTATAATTGCAATAACTCTGCAATTATAGCCTAATCATATATTTTATGCTATTTTGGCCCAATAATTAGTCATTTTATATTTTAAATACTAATTAATCGTGTTAATTTAATTTTATTAAGCATCAATTTTAGTTTTATAATTATCAGCTATTTTTATAAATTATTTATCTATTTTTACTTGGGTATTTAATAGTTAGCCACTATTATTTAAATTCTAGCCTAATTAAGTCTGATCCATAACCCATTTAATCAACTCAATATCCACAGCCCAGTCTTTACAACTACCCGGCCCAAACCTAAATCCCATCATCACTGTTGATCAAAATTGATCAACGATCCGGATTTAACCTTACCAAATTAAGACCTAGTGACTACCCTCATCTCTCATTTCCCCCTCTCATTTCACTCAGCCGTCTCTCTGAGTTCTCTCATATCTCTCTATAGATGCTCCACCTACTGACCTCCCTTCTTCGGCTACCGCTTTGCCGGAAACCATGGAGGTCTCACCTCCTACCAGCCTTATGGCTCCTCCTTTCGCACTTGTGTCATCGTTCGAGGCTCTCAAGTAAATCAGAGGCGGTTCACTCACCTCCATAATCTCATGCTATTTTTTCAAGCACTCATGGCCGGTTGAGTAAGATATTTACAACTTCCGGTTAAAATCGGTAAAACTTTGAGTTTTCTTCTTCCTCTTTGGGTTTTCTATAGAAAGCCTAACTTTAAAACCCTCCGATCCTTCTAGATCTGTAACAGATCTATGGGTATTTTGAGGTTTTCACATGTTTTCTTCAAAAAAATCTCCTGTTTTAAGAACAATTTTCTTCATCTTAAAAACTAGGGTTTCTTAACCCCTTTCAAAACGCTTTCTCTTCTAATTTTTAGTACTAATCTATAATTCTCAGTATGTCTTAAACGTTTGTTTAATCTTCTCCTTTACCCGAATTATTCTGTTGAAAACCCCAACTTTTAGGGTTCTGAGTTCGTCTTGGGTACTATGTTAAATTAATTTGTATGTTTCGCATGAACATTCTATGATTCTGTGATTTTACTTTATGTTTGCTTGTTAGGGCTTCTAGGTTCGATTACTTCTGCCTATATCATGTCTATGTTGTGATTCAGAATGTGCTCTATATGAAACCCTAACTCTTATGTGATACTAGTCTTCTTATGTTTCTGATTCGTGTCTATTACATGTTTATTCCCATAATGCTGTGATAAATCAATGTTATCTTTGCTATTTGTGAAACCCTGAATTTCTATGATCAAATACTTCATTGATCTTGCATGATATTCTCTACTGATTCTCGATTATTTTCCCTAATTATGATGGTGATTTCCTGTCTCTCCTTGCTTGTAGCATAATTATCCCACTCATATGTGATATTCTCCTTGGATTGGTACTGACTTCCTATAATTAGGACCTCAATCGAGGGTTCCCTCATTGATTCCGGAGTTTAAGTTATTGCTTTCCTTATTTCTATGAATGATTTTTGTTGTCATATTAGTATACATATTTTCCTTAAGTATAACTCTGAACTTGGACTTACTTACGTATGATATACCTATACTATACCTAGGTTGCTTTCCTTATGTGTTATAATCAGCTTTCAAGATTCATTACCTTATTTTTAAACCTGCTATTTACCGTCTAAGTATGACTCCTTAATTAAAGGAAGTCATTTTACCAATCTGATTCTAATTGATTTTTTAATCCCATAATTACTGCTGAAATTGTTATTTTACCTTATTCTTCTGCCTGTTTTAAACTATAAATACCTCTACTCTCTCCTTAGCATACACGAACTAATTTGTTCAACTCTCTCTCACACAACTAAAAACTCTCTGATCTCTCTCTTTTCTGTGCTAGTTACTACTATTCAAAGTTAGCCGGCTGCAAGCCAAGGCTAACTATTGTGCATCTCCTACTTCTTGTTTGTGTTACTGCTTTCTTCACTTCACTGGTATATTCTAATTCATATTTCGGCTCTCAAACCAACATGTTTCTACTACTGTTGCAATTCATTGTGTTTCTAATTTGTTTTTACTTATTATTTTGTTGTTCAACATGTAACTAGGATCCTGAACTCCATTCACATGATAAGTTATACTCTATTTGTCATAACCAACATGTCTTTATGTACTAGATACATGTTCTATGTGAATCTTCATGCCTATGTTTGGTGCATTAGTTTGATTAGGGTAAATCCTATTGTCTTGAACTATTTGGTCATGTTATGTTAGTATAATCCTATACCCTACTGTATCCCCTGAATCTTTAGGAACTTCTGATTGTGTACTGCCTGCTACATGTTTACCCTCACATGCTCTGTATTTGTCCCTCAAATCCCATTACTCCTGCTTGCGATTGTTGGACTATTCATGGTCCTTTGTGTGATGTTGAACTTGTTGGTCTTCCTACCCTTTTAGTGGTTAAACTTCTTTGTTATAAAAATATTTCAATCAAGTTTCCCTCTTCAAACTTACTTACCCTTTTCAAAACTGTTTTCTTACTTAACCTTTTCAAAACTATGTCGAGCACTCTCACTCTACTCTTAGATCATTAAGTTCTGCCCCCCTCTGTGTGAGCATTGCATTGGGACCCTTGAGCTCCCTCTGAACTTTGACACACAAAGGCTGGCCATTCCACAACGCACTTACTCTATCTTGTCTATGAAATCTGGGTGTGAGCACTGCCCGGGATCCCTTGAGGTCCTTAGGGAACTCTGACACACCCGGATTATGAAAAGGCTGTGAAACATTACTTGGCATTGAGGACCTGGAGACTTGGGCCTATTATGAAGGCTCCATATAGTTAACTTCTTCTTTTCTTACTTTAGTTATGTAATTCATATTCAGAGGCCTGTAATAATTATTTGAAAAAAAACTCTTGGGGATGGATAGTGAAAAGGGATGGGTACTACGCATGCTATAGTTATTAAAGGGTAGAAACATGTCCTTAGGTTTATATTCTTGATTGCGTAATAGAAACCATGTTTAGGATTCATGCATGCACTAGAAACCATGCCTCTTGGGTCCTATGTCTATTATTTTTAGCATATATATATCACTTATCAATTTATGTGTTAAAACATGTTAATAATTGGTACTTTGCCATTATGTCATACACTGCCATGTACACTTAGAAATCATGCTTTAGGATAACAACAACGCTAATAAACAGATCGTTCCATCTTTTCTGCATATTCTAAAAGCATGTTCAAGAATTTATGCATTTAGGAAATCTTGCTTAAGTCCTGCATGTATGTCATTTTGAATTTTTGTGCATTAGATATCCTTCCATTAGGATTGCATTCACATCTGTTTAGGAATCTCTAGTAAATCACGAATAAAAGCAGATTCACATAACTAGTAACAATTCCTAAATCCTAGACATTTAGAACAGCATGTTAGTGATATAATTAAACAGTTCTTTAATAATCCTGGAAACTACTGAGCACTGTCCCATGCCTAGTCAAGCCTTAGGTGATTAAAGTTGTTAAAATTGGAAGTCTGCTTCTTTATGTATACTGCTTAACCATGAGTAGGTTTAAAATCAGTAGGAAAAACTAATTAGGACTTCCTCTCTGAGTTATGAAATAAAAGGCATGTTTCTTTGACATTTTTAAATCACCTAGATACCATGCTTTAGGATTCTGAATTAATATGGACTTTAGTTGTGTATGAGACATGATGTTTATGTGTACTGTGTGTGGAGGAATACTTGATCTTTTATCTGCCTTCCATGCTTTCCCTTTATCTGCAGTCCTACTTGTTTATTATATGTCGCCTTAGCATTTTCACCTTTAAAACCTGAGGGTCTGCCAAGCACCTCCCTTTAGGATAGGAGTCCTAATTTCCTCGGGGATTAATAGGAAGGGACGGGTAACAGCATGCAATAGAGTTCGTGACCAACACGCATTTTAATTACCTTCACGGGGTGGTAAAGGGTAGAATATGGATATGATGACCGGTGCGCTAATACCACGTGTAGCCCCTCTTCGAGGAGTGTCATACCGGGTATTGCATTGATGTGATCCATATTATAAACAAACCTAGGAATCCCTTTATTCCCATAAACATGCTTAGATTGTAATTCTTTTCAAAATCTAGATTTAATTTTAATTGTCTCTAAACCTATGTGTACTTAGACTAAATCCCCTACTATTTGAGCCATATTTGTTTATTTGCTAATTGTACAAATTCACAAAAGATGTTTGGCCGGGAACCACACTTGTGAATCCTGAGGGGTGCCTAAGACCTTCCCCTTAGGAAAATTTCAAGCCCTTACCCTATCTCTGGTTAACAACATAGTTGTAAATGAACCCCTTTGGTGTCCTAACGCACCTTTAAAAATCGTTCAAAAACACAAACCCCTTTCCCAAAAGGAAAGAGTTGTCTCAACCGAATGTCATAAACCTGATATCCACAAGGAAAGAGGGGGCGCACCAGCATGTCGACTCTGCTGGGGATTATAGGATTTTACCATTCAAACCGCTTTGTGAATTTGCCCGAGTATGCTTTGTTTGATATTTGCACCCTTTCCTTTTCCCCCTCTATGTGAAATTAATTGTTTATCTCTTTCAAATATTTATTCCTTCCAAAAGGAAAAACTGACATGTTTCTTTGTTTTCCTTTGTAATCGCTTTAAATGATAACTGTTGTATTTACCGCTTTCCTAATGTGCAAATACATGACAACATGTTTTTAATGCTTA